>DWAO01007389.1:0-10227 GCA_018230605.1 Heliconius congener
GTATGTGCATAAAATATGTTAAAAATAATTTAGTTTTTCTTTCTAGTAAGTTTTTCAGCTTCACGCTGTATCCCGCACACAGCAGGAAGTAAGTAAGTACTAGTAAGTTTTTAAGTTACATTATTCCTAACAGTGTATCTATTTTTGTTCAGCTTCACGCTTCATCCTTCATAAGCAAGATATTCAGAGAGAAATTAATGTCAAGACACTGCGTTACCCATTTTATGCACAATTTTCAAATTATTGCGCGTTGAATGGCTGAACTCAACGTCGCGAATTGTCTTGTTACTAGAGCAAGAATACGAAAACAATTAATTCATTCGAGAAATGAAGAGAGGGAATCGAAACTACAACCACCGTATTTGCAGCCACACGCTGTGCCGATACGATACGATAGCCTTTGTTTTTTAGTTTTTATTTCACTATATAGTTAGGTTATGAAAAATACACTTTTGTATTCCGACCTTCAGTTTAAGAGTTTTGAGTTTAAAGCTCGATCTAAATCTTTGGCTTCCTCGCAAATTAATAATAATAGACCAAATTCTAAAACGTTTGATCAATGATATATTATAACTTAATAACCAATTTATTCAAGTTCATTATAGTAATAACGATAAAAAATTATGACATATAGACGTAATTATGTGACTAATTAGGCATAACTTTTACTTGAAATATGATAACTTTGGGGTGTTCTTAAAATAAATTTTAAAAAGATAGAGCTATGGCTCTACATAATGCTAAGAGATGCATAAGAGAGACTTGAAGAAACTTCACGTTTTTTCCCACATAGCAGAGACATTGTGTGTTGAGTGAGTTAACACCGCGCTTGGATCGCGCATCGGACCTAGAGCCTTTACTTTAACCACCAGACGCTCTGCGATGACGGCCTCCGAGTGATGTTTGAAGCTCAAAAGAAAATAAACTTAAATGCTCACAAGTAGCAGAAGCCGCTCGCACCAGGTGATCTACACCAGAGCTGACTGGCGGTAACAGCGCAGAGACACCTGCCACCATACACGAAAGAATACACAACAACTTCATCACTTAAAAGATAAATATCCATTATAAAGTAAAGACCATTTATATGCACATTTATAGCTGACCATATGATTTGATATCACATTTTGTTCCCAATGCTTACATATTTTGTTTACATTTTTAATTTATTGGCACTCGCGTCTTCATTTATCTCACTTTACACATACTTTTTTTTTTAATTAAATTTTTTAAGCAAATTGTTTTGAGCACAGATTATACATTTCTTAAAATTTAATTCATGATTTTATTCGTAATTTTCAATAATAAAATGATAAATCGCGATACCAACACCCGCTCCCCCGGCCGCATCGCCACTGCGCCGGCGCTGCCTCACTTACGTATATAACATCGAAGGCAGCCTTGATCTTGTGGCGAATGATCTATTGACCTTAATCAAAATTGACCGTTAGATCCTCATATTACATACATATTTGGTAGATGTCCATAACTGGCAGTCGCCTCCTAATGAAAAAAAAAAACTTTCTTTTGTTCTTTTGTAAAAGTATGCCAGAAGTAATTTTATTTAATGATATCAGTTTAATTGTTTTTCTGTGTGTGGAAAAAATGTGAAACAAAATAAAACAAAAAAAAAATGTTTTGTTTTTTTTTCTTTTTTTTTTTTCTTATGTTTTTCTTCAACATCTTTTAAGAGATATTTAGTATTGAATGTCGGAACTCAACACTGCGTTGTCTAGCCGGAGATTGAACCCACGATCGTCTCGTACCACCAGCATACAGAAAAATCTCACTTTAAAAATTAATAATTAAATGAGTGCATCATATTTATGCACAAAAATGTACATAATATAGGTGAATCCTTTACTAAAATAAACAAGAAAATTAATTTAACGGCTCTTAGATATAAGTACTTAGGTAGCTATCGTAATGAATAAAGTATTTAAGACACATTGTTCCAGACTTTTTACCTAACTTTCGAGATATGTCCTGCTGTGTTGAGTGGCGGAAATCAACGCCGCGCTTTGTTTTGTTACCAGAACGAGAAAATGAAAATGTTAAATAACCCATTTCCCCTAGCGGGACACGACCCAACGATCGTATTTACAGCCTCATGACTTATTTTGTATGAATAATACTAAAAAAAAGATTTCAAAATAATTAAATTCCACTGTTATATTCAAATTGTTGACAGCGATGATTAATCGTTAATTAAAAGAAAAATGGACATCAATTGTAAATAAAACCGTTAGATTGTCATGTTTTAATAATTTCTTAATAAATTGGCACAAACATATTGATTAAATACCAATAACAAATCTTAAATATATGATACTTAACACAAAATGACAAAAGAAAAATCAATGCAACTTTTTTTTGACACGTTTTTTTTACAAAGTATCCTGCACATAACAGTGTAGCGAGACACTCCGTTCCCATTAAGACACATCTGTTCCGCGCTTTCTGCCGAATTCCGGAAGCATTGCGTATTGAGTGGCGGAACTCAACGCCGCGCTTTAGGCGCGCGTCACGCTATTTACTAGAGCGGGAAAATGTAAATATTTTTCGCGTTCAAATTTTTATACATTCTCTAAAATATGTTTCTGTCATTAATGTGGAATAACACCTTCAAAATATTACAAACCTTTAATCGTTTATAAAACAATCATTTCCTCTAGTGGGAATCGAACCCAAAACGCCACCATGGCATCCTAACCTTGTTATTTATTGATAATATTAGCACGGCTCGTCTCGTTGGCTCGCTCGTGGTTCCGGGTTTGGCTTTGCTTACCTATAGCTACTCGTATATTCAAATTATTTTTTTAATCGAGTTATATATACTTATAATGTTGCAGCTTGAGGTTACGAAGATTTATAAATCTTCGTATTAGTATTGGTAGTACTGTATACAGTGGCCTTGTAACGACTATAAAGTTACTACTGACTAATAATTTATTAAACAATGACGAAATGGTCATCTCAAAGAAAAAAAATATGTTGATAATATTTAATAAAGAATTTAATAAATTAAATATATTAAACGAGAGCAGTAGTGGCGCAGGGGCGTAAACGTGTGACTGTCAACGTGACGATTTGTGGGTTCGATTATTATTACCAAATATTTAATATTTCCATTACCTCGATTTAGTGCAGAGGCAAATCAAGATTGTGTTCCACTACTCAACACGGAATGCTTCCAGAGTTCGGTGGAAAATTATGAATGGAGTTACCTCTGCCTATCCTGTTATGTGCTGGTAAAAGAGCTTACAAGCAGTAGGTAAAAAAGTTTATTAAATTCGTATTAATTATTTATAAAGCACAGTTTGCATTTTTGTGTGATAAATACAAAAAATCTAGAATTAATGTACTCAATACTCCATTTGTAGGAACTCATAATACCATAATTTGTAACATATTTAAAAATAAACGCAGCTCAATTGACACAAACTTATTTTTAAAATACTTTTTTTAAATACTGTGAGTAATAATTGGCGTTCAAAACATCTAAAAAAATATAATATGTATATTACCAAAAAAATATACGAATCATAGTAAAAACAATAGAGCAAAAACGGCTCACGTTATATAATTGTGATTTCGCAAGGACTCAATAAACATTGTTTATGGTAAGAGACGATAATATGAGCTAACTCATATGCATAAACGCAGCTTCAGCCTTTTTCCAGCCATGAAAAATACTGAAAAACTGAACCTAACGCCGCGCTTTGTCTTACTAAGCGCGGCGTTGAGTTCAGTCACTAAACACTGGACACTGAGTTTTCTAGTCATTAAACACTAAATAACTAAACACTCACTCACTATTTTAAACATTTTTAAAGTGTTATTCCACACTTAGGAAAGAAAAAAGCTTACGTATAAAAAAATCAATCAATTCAATCAATTTTTTATTTCAAATTCTAACAAGATGAATAAATTGTAACAAGCGTAGAAAAAATTCGACGTAGCTTGATGCGAACGTGGCGTAGTGGTCAGAGTGCCTGGTCGGTTACCAGGAAGCGCGAGTTCGAGTCCCGTTACGTTCAAATTTTTATACGTTTTCTAAATAAATACTCACCCACGAAATAAATAAACACTAACATGCAAAAGAGCGCAAATAAGTGAACACCTATTCATAAGTACACAATCTCCCGAGAGGATATCGAACCCATAATCATCACGCTTACTGTCATACGTTGTCCCACTGCACCACCACGGTCTTCATTAATTTATATGAATCATTATTAATTAATAACTGGGGACCGTTGTGAGTTGTGACGTGAGTTCGATTCGGAGGACGGAAATATTAAAATATTTTAATTAATTTGTTCACTCTGGTAACCAAGCAAAGCGCGGCTTTGAAATCCGCAACTCAACACTAAATACCTAAAAAAATGGGAAACGAGTGTCTTAATAAGAACGGAGTGTCTTAACATTAAATTTGCAGGTTCAATCTCTACCCTGCTATGTGTGGGATACAGCAACAAATCGAAAAAGAAAACAAATATAAAAAAAATGATTAATCATCGCTGATAAGAGATTTTAAGTTAAATGAAGAATAAATTAATAATTATGCACATATTATCTATATATATTTTTACGGACGTGCCGAGACGAGACTGGGAAGGGACTGTTCATATGGGTAAATATGTGGACGGGTCACGTCGTGTTTTAATAAGACTAGCTATAATTATATTTATGTTGTTCACATTGACTTCTTAAATATCAAATGTTTCTAAATATTTTTTGTTTTAGCAATACAATTTTGATAAAAATAATCAACTTCACGCTGTATCCCGCACACAACAAGGCAGAAGGAATCTAGTGTTATGACACTCTGTTCCCGCCGAGTTCTAGAAGCATTGCGCATAGAATGGCGGAACTCAACGCCGCGCTTTGCCTTGACGCCAGAGTGAAAAAATGAAAATATAAATGTAAGTAAATATTTCATCTTCTCGATGGGGATCGAACCCACAACCAGTCGATTTGACAGTTACACTCTGTGCCCTGCGCTGCGTCACAACTGGCCAAATAATAATATTTAGATTAAAGGAATAAATATTAATATTAAATTTAATTTTTGAATTTATTTTCATTGTTTTCATCTTCTGTATGCACTGTAGCAAGGTAGGCAGAAAAAACTGAGTTTCTTGGCACTAAATAAACTCTCTTTCTCATGACATGGCTCCATTGAGGATCGAAATCCAAACCCATCGTACTTACAATGGCCAATGGTCTCATCTCATTGCGCCACAATGGTATATAAAAAAAGACCCACGAGCTAGATTAGAACCTACGTCTGTAGCAATCAATTATACATCAGAATAAAAAATTGTGCAATGTTTATTATAAATTATTGCGACGTTCGTTATATATTTAAATCTGTCCGTTATTTCATCTTAACGTCGTAGCCATTATTGGTTATCAAATATCACATTTTAGATTTCAAGGTTAAATATGTTTACTTTGTGATTTTGAATAAATTTTACTCAGAATAACTTGATTTAAATTTCAAAATAGTTAGTCATACTTTTTTTTACAATAATAGAAAACAAAAACACGAGGCCAGCCGTGGCGCAGGTGCACAAAGTGTGACTGTAAACGCGACAGGCTGTGGATTTGATTCCCACTAGAGGAAATGAAATATTTAATATTTTCATTACTTCGCTCTGGTGAGGCAGAGGAAACCTAGTGCATACCCCACTTTCCGCCGAATTCTGGAGACATTGTGTGTTGAGTGGCGAACTCAACGCCACGATTTGCCTCGACATAAATTTGAATAAATATTTCATTTTCTCGAGTGGGAATTGAACCCACAACCAGTCGCGTTTATAATCACACTTTATGCTCTAACACCACGACCTACGGAAAAGCCGAAGCTACCTCGAAATTTTTTGTGCGCTTGTTACAACTTATTTATGTTGTTAGCATCTCTGTAGGGATTTTTTTACAAATTTCCGCTACCCAAAGATAATTACTTAGAATTATCGTTTCTTAAGAGAGAACATATTTAAAGTGTTATTCCACACTTAGGAAAGAAAAATACATTGGACGTAGCTAGATTAGAACGTATGGCTTAGTGGTTATAGCGTCTGGTCGGTTCAAGTCCCGCTACATTAAAATTTTTATACGTTTTCTAAATAATTATTATCCAAAGATATTTAATTTAGTTAACATGAAACCTCTTCCGCCCTTACTATGGAGGTATGTATCGTGACTGGCTGTACTCGTGGTCCGCGGTCGCTGCGGTCGATGGAATCTCTACAGAGCAATGATAGGAATGCCCTTATTTAATGCTAACTTATTCTGTCTATAGGTCTAAGATTGTAGCATTTATATTGAAGAGTGAATTATTTAGATTCACTGATTATGTTTTATATATGTACTTATTAATTAAAATACAGCGGCTATATGACTGTAAAGCGACGGTTGTGTGTTCGATTCACTCAATGAGTTCGAACACTCAACACGCAACCTCTTAAATATTTGGCGGTACGCAGAGATCATAGTGATTTAACACTAGGTTACATTGCCCATTCTGTTATATGCGGAATGCGGAGTGAAAAAATAAATTTGAAAAAATTAATTACGTAGTAATGAAGAAGTCGTAAATATACCACAAGAGCAACGTCTGTATTATAGAATGTATTTTAAGATTTTACGTAGACCTTGTCCTTGACTAATTTGAGCAATTTTTTTAACTTATTTCACTTTATATGATAGTCATGATCTGCATAAAGATTTTTTATTGCAACTGTAATTTTTTTAGATTAGTTTCCTCAATAATTATTTTAAATTTAGTATTTTGTAAAATTACTAATTTAATACTGTCTTAGAGGCCGTTGTGGCGCAGCGGCGGCAACGGCGAATAACTATAAACTATGATAACAAGACTCAAACATGGGGTGGAAAGAAGAGAACGAGTGTCGTACCTCTGAGTTCCTTCTGCCTACGCTGCTATATGTGGAATATAGTTTGAAGATAAAAAAAGAATTCAAGCAATTTTTACAAGATTTTGTTAAGGTCTTACTGCCATATACATTATGCTTTATACCAGTTTCTATACGTATTTAGCATCAAGCCTTGAGAGATAGAAGGAAGACTTATATATTTGCCACAATGGGTTTGAATGACCCACCCACAGGGACCCACAACCATCGAATCCAAATGGGCAAATGCCACCTACACCAATGGTAAACACTTATTTTGAAGTAAAAAAAGGGATTATGAACCTCCACGGAGTTGATAGCAACAGAGAGCGACGTCACTTAACGACCAGTGGTCATTTGCGTAGGATGCATGTTACATACAAGGTTGTGTATATTTCCTTAATTTGACTATAATGTTGAATTGTTACATTAAAATCAAAATATCTGTTTTTTATGAGTTTTTGTGAAGAGGAAAATAATTTCGTGCAATAAATTTGATATGACAAGATGTATATCTTAGTGTTTCAGATGTATCATAGACTGTATACACTTCCTATTTGTTCCTATACTACTCCGATACTGTTATGTATATGCTATAGCCCTTTTAACACTGAGTCCCCTCTGTCTACCCGCATTATACGGGATACAGCGTGAAGCTGAAGAAATAAAACGACAATCTCAACAAAGTAGTAGTAGCTACATTATAATCATTTATATTGTAAGCATTTAGGAATTACCACAATAGAATTAACTGCGGCCGCGCAACAATTTGTAGCGATCATAGCATTAGACGTGATTGTAGTTGGAAATCACGATTCAAATACATAGATAGGTACTTACGAAGTTACTTGTTTTTTGTCATTTTTTTATCATTATTTTCTATAATTATTAAGATTCTATCTTATGTTATAAAAAAAACGGACAAGGGCGAGTCGGGTTCGCACACCGAGGGTTCCGTAAAAAATTGGGGATTTTGAGGTTTTCCTGAACTTCAGGTTTAGCTTAGCTACAGCCCTTTGATTTGATACCTCACTTGAACTAGATTTTAATACCAAGTTTTGTCAACCACAAATGTATTCTTTATAGGTTTTTTTAACTAGTACTGAAGATATTAGTTACCAAATTTCATAATTCTAGATTAACTGGAAGTACTTTATTAATGTTGATTCCTTTTATATGTCGATATACGCCACGATAGACAAACGGGCGGACAACAAAGTGATCATAAGGGTTCTTTTTTTCCTTAAAAAGGTATGGAACCCTAAAAATATAGAAAGCTGATGCTATGTTTGCCTGTTAATTCTAAATATGATTAGTACGTAATTTTTAAATTAAAATGTATAACTTTAATGAACAAAAAGTCAAACGTAACTCAATAAGAACATCTGCTTAACTAGCTCGAGTTACATTGGACGGTTGCTTTTTGATAGTCTTTGTCCCAACTTTAATAAGAGTAAGTACACCGAAATTGCCTATTTAGTGGCGGAACTCAACGCCGGGCTTTTGCCTTGGTGCCAGAGCGAGAAAATGAAAATGCGAGGCACCGAACCCACAACCATCGCGTTACAGTTACACCCTTGCCCCTGGGCCACGACGGGCTTGATCATCTTTCATGCTTTATACAGTAGTATATAGTATAAATTCTGGAGACATCAGACTATTCTGAGGGGACATAGATAAAACAAAATTCCACTATGCCAATAATTACAGCCAAATTCATAAATTATGAAAAATATTATAAAACATTTAAATGATGATGTGTGAAGTAAATCAGATTTTCAAAATAGACGTGGCGCATAAGTAAATAGTTGGACGTATCCTACTAAAGTAAACGAAAGAAATCCTTACCACCCGACATATGTAGGTATATGTCAAAAAATAAAAAAAACTACTTAAAAAAAGAATAGAAGCTGGTTAATACTATTAAAACATCTGTATCTGAAACAATTTTCCTAGTAAATTAAAATATTTTTTCTTAAAAATCACGAAGGCTTTGGGCTCGATTTCTACTCGTCAGTATGAATATTCATTTTCTCGCTCTGGTAACCCGACAAAGAGCAGTAGCAGTAGCAGTAAGCAGTAAAAGTAGAGAACACAGTGACAATGTCCACCCTGTTTAACGCAGGGTACAGGATAAAATAAATAAAAAAAACAGACATACATATATCTATATATGTACTTAAATATTTCCTTTAATAAGATAACGAGGAATACATTACGTCATTATCGTCATCATTGTCATTATGGAATGGATAATATGACAATATTCATCTTTCAGTCATTCTCAAAATGTGCTCCAAGTCTCTACAGTTGGTCGTCGTTATACTACCTCTTATAATTGAAGCATGGGCTATGCCTGTAAGTTTACGTTATTATAAAATCTATTATAAAAATATTATTTTTTGCTTCACGCTGTAACTTGCATAGCGGGGTTGGCAGGTTCCAATTAACCCACTTCCTTTCTCCCATTTCCTCCGCATTCTTAAGGCATTGTCTGTTGAGTGGCGGAGCTCAACACCAAAATTTTTATTCCCTCGAATTTCAATTGAATCCACAAACGTCGCGTTTACAATTACATTGCCTCTGCGTCACGCTGGACTCTAGCTGAAGGCCTCAATTAACGATATTTTATAATTTCACATCAACATTTCCACAGATTTCAGTATTACAAAACGAACACCCACCCCTGGCAGCAGAGATCAGTTCGCATCTGTCCTCGCACGGCGCTCACCTGAAGGACAGTAAGCAGGACGCTCGCCTGCCGCTACCTACCGCGCAGGATATAGAGACTATACGACGCATTGCGGAAGTGCTCGTCATGTTCGGACAGCAGGTATTGGGATAGGGTAGGTTTTGTCCCTCTGACAGGAGTTCGATAGACGTCGGAGTTTAATTAGGTTTAAGTTGTTCTTTGAATTAAGGAAAATTGGAAATTTGAAGGTAAATGGTAAAAGAAGAAATAAATTAGTCATTCATTTTCACTGCCCTTTTTTACAGTACCATCCACTTTTACATACATGATAGATCTAATGACTAATACATCGAGGCCTGACTGGTTGTGGGTTCGATCCTCACTCCAGGAAATGAAATATTTTCAATTCAAAGCAAGCCGTGGCGTTGGGTTCCGCCTCTCAACACGCAGTGCATCCTGAATCTGCCTACCCTGCAGTGTTACATACAGCGTGTAGCTTTTTTTTTACTGATACATGATTATTTTGGGAACTTTCACACAGCAGCGTAGGCAGAGGCAACCTTGTGTTAAGACACTCCGTTCCCCACTTTCTGCCGAATTATGGAGGCATTG
>DWAO01007390.1:0-10226 GCA_018230605.1 Heliconius congener
TCACTTACCATCAGGTGACCCGAACGCTCGTTTGCCGTGTCTTCCATAAAAAAAATAAATACCTAATTTAATATCTGATATATTTTTTCATTAATGTAATATAACTTTAATGTACCATTTATTTCAATTTATATTTTCATTTCTTCGCTCTAGTGTCTGGAATTCAGCGGAAAATGGAAAACAGAGTGTCTTAACAAGTTCTCTCTGCCTATCCTGCAGTATGCAGGATACAGCGTAAAGCTGATAATCACATTAATCCAATATAAATCGAAATTATCAAACAATAAAAAATAATGTTGAATAAAAAATATTCAAGAAAAAAAAACATTATACGAGTAGTTAAGTATTCGTTAAATTTACATACATATTATATAATATATAATGTATATTATAATATAAATTATATATTACATTACTTATAATATATACCTACTTACCCATATACACTTTATGTCAATACTCAAAATTAAGTAAATATTTTCGCGACGAATTCCCACTTGCAGGACTGGATAGCGGGCAATGTACACAGTAGGCATTTAGAGATATACGGCGAAGATGTAGCAAGATGCAGGCTGGAATGTTCGTCTCCGTTCCAAAGAGCTACGTAGACCTGAGATATTGTAGTCCTAAATGCTGAGGCCATGTTTCATACATTATTATAGTTTAAAAGGCATGTCGTGTTGCATCACAATGTTGAATACCGAGCACTAGACTGGATAGTCTGTTTACTTTCAATATATCATATTATTATGTATGCTTATTATGTTGTTTTAAAATTATAAATGTATAATAATTATATGAATAAATTAAGAAAAATGTACAGGTTGAATTATTTTATTACGTTTGTGTAATTTATGTTTTCCTAAAATGTTATCGATACATTGTTTGTCATTAATAAATATTATTTACTAAGAAATATCGAGAAAAATAATACATTTTTATATAGTAGGCACTGCGACTAGGTAAACAACATGTGAAACAATAAAAGATAAATTCAACGAAAGTGGATTTACTAAGAATAATTATGTATATTTTTAGATGTATACTTGCTGATTTTCTTATTTTTCACGAATGGTTGAATAAAGTATAGCAGCAGCAGTAAAGATTAATGTTCAAAAATATTTTAATGATATTAAAGTATTTTTGCTTATCTGTGATAAAAGAAAATTTTAAATTATTTTTTTCTATACGCAAAAAAATCTGGTGACGCTGCTATTTTTAATACAATCAAAGAATTTGGTATTAATATAAAACGCTATAATATGCAAATAAATGGAAGTACCTCAATGATCTATTTTATAATGATGGCAGCTATAACGTATTGTCTCGTATAAGCGTAACGTAGACATTGTCAGTGAGATATTGTTTGCCGCCTCTTGGATATGTGCAGAAGGAAATGAAGCGGTTCCTTTACTGGTTATGCGGTACTTTGCTAGCTAATGACCAATATGCGGAACTTTGGATCTTAGAAGGGATAAATAAATATATTATATCTTTGTAATATAATATGACGCCTCCAAATTAATTAAAACCATAACATATTATACTTAAAACAAGTTTATTTTCTTACTACAAAATGTAATGTCATGTTCAGATAGAATAATATTCATTATCTTAAACAGAGAGAGAGCCTGAACTGGAAGTATTCTAAATATAAATATTATCCTAGATAAATTTAACCTAAAATTACATTGCTGTATAGATATATCGTGGAAATTCATTAAAGCTATTTACGAAATACACCTATTCGCTCTACTCTTCTTTACGTCTGTTCTTTACCGTATGTTTGTATTTTAAAATTCCATTTTATCGATTAAATCGGCTTCAAAGAAGGAAAGTTGCGACGCAACAAGTAACTTTTTCCACACGTGCACCTACAGTGAGTATATAAAATATATTTACATACACACATTACTCAAAGATTAGTAAGTATAATTAAATACATATATTGATTTATGAAGTCCACTTAGAGGTCAATCGTGGTGTAGTAGTAAATGTGTGACTATAAACGCGAAAAATTGTGGGTTCAATTCCCACTCAAAGAAATTAAATATTAAATATTTTCATTTCTTCGCTCTGGTGTCCAGGCAAAGCCCGGCGTTGATTTCCGCCACTCAACACACCTCGGGAATTTGGCGAAAAATGGATAGTCGAGTGTCTTAATAATAATACTAGGCTCCCTATGACTACCTTGATACTTGTGGGGTACAGCGAGAAATCTGAAAAATAAATTAAAATCTATATGATTTCAATCTGTAAGCAATTTACTTCATCTGACATTTTTGTTTTGAATTTTATATATACTAAAATCATATTATGTGAAACGTAACATGAATTAATGTAATGTAATGTAATGTAAATTTCAAGTGAAAGCGTAAGAATACATAGTGCACTTAAAGCTAAACTATTTACAGTCGAACTACGCGTTTTAGCCCAACATAGGTGTCTTATGCTTTTGCTTTTATTTTGGAAATGGTGATATCATAAAATTTTAAAAATATTAATCAAAATATTCATAAAAAATATTTAAAAAAATAATAATATCACTTTTTTGTATTTGACATATATTGCCTTTATATCAACGTACGGTTATTATAGTTTATATTGACTTAATAATAATAAAGGAGGCTGGCGTGGCGCATAGTAAGAGAAAAATCGAATTACATATTTACTAATGTAACTAACCTTATTTTAAGACTTGGTACCGAAAAGCGAAGAAATGACAATATTAATAAATAATAATTCATTCTCAAGTAGGAATCGAACCCATAACCGCCGTGCTCACATTCGCACGCTTGTACCCCCTGTGCTACGAAGGCCTGCGACACATTGTTCGTATGCACATATAATAGTTTTCTTTAAAGATTATTCAAATGAAAATATAATTATCTCAGTATATTTGAGAAATATTAAGTACTAAAAAGTAATGAAACCGCAGAGTTTACTTTCAAATTGACTATAAGAAATATACTTGACCTCATTGACGCGAGGATCTCTTCCAGTTGAGATTTCGCTCCTTACAAACTGTAATGTTTTGTGGATTATTGCATCTTCAAAGCTTTCAGAGTTGGCACTTTGCTTTGTTGAAGTACTTAGATAAGCGAATCTAGACTTTGTAATCACCAATTTCATTATAATATCACAGTACTAATACTACGCTATTTCGCTAATTGTATACTATTTAAATAATATGTTAAACTACAAATTTTAGAAGCATTATACTTAAGACTGTTTTATAATACTTTTTATACAAAAACAAAAAAAAAATAACACATGATTTTTATTCATATTTCGAATATAATACCACGAATCATTTAAGTAACTGGCATCGTTAAAATAATGAATCATTATAAGCGTAATAATTAATTAACAAGTGCGGTTATAGTAATCGTGTATTGTGCTACTTGCATTTAAATTACATTATAGTGATGGCGAAGGCCTTGTGAAAGTTAAAATATACGAAAAAAATCGGCCAAGAACGAGTAGGGCTTGCCCATTGAGGCTTCCGTACCAATTTCAGAATTGTAGGTCTACAGGAAGTATTATGAAAATTGACAAACTTAAGCTTGCACTCATTTTGTATGAAATGAAGTGCAAATATGAATTCCTAATGATATTTTTTCTATGAAACATGTATAAATTTTCCTTTATTTGCATTGTAAGTTCTAACTTCGTATCAAATTTCATAACTTTTGATTTTTTTGAAATTCGTCGTCAAAAACCAAATGTTTATTTGATATTAATTCCAGGCAGTCACTTAGGTTTAATGTAACATAATATGTTACATACTTATTTAACAAAGATTATATACATATGCATATGTACATATAAATTTGTAATTTTTAGAAATATCAAAAATATAAATGATGATTTTATCCTATATAATTAATTCCTTTTGGCATCTGTCTCGAGAAATTCAATTTCAAACAAGACAATTTGTAAATTGCCAACATAAAGTAACACCACCACTATATTGTTACATTTTTTATTTATTGCAGTCAACTAGGTTTAATATAACAAAATATGTAGTTACTTGAGGAAAGGTTATATGAAGAAATTTTGGAATTTTTTAGAGTATCAAATATTAAAATCCTACGAAATTGTTTACATAATTTACGTAATATTGAACCGTTACGTTATTAACATCTATTTCATGGTATTTTGGATACATTTGTTTCGTCTTTAACTTTGTGGCAGTTGTGCGGCGAGATTAACAAATTAAAATTGATTTTCTTTGAACAGCTTTTCTAACATATGTACTAAAAATCGTCGCACTCATATATGATAAGATAATACAGGTAGTATTACGATCGAGGTAGCACAAAACGTATGTTAAATTGCTGATCAAACATGTGCAAGTAGGTCGACCGCCTAATGAAGTATAAATTCGAGCGCTTTCAGGTTGGAGGTATTGGAGATTAATGGTCCTCATTGTCCTCCTCCGTGCATGGACGACGAACCTTACTTTGAAGAATTAAAGTTGTACGAGTATGTGATAAAATTATCAGAGGCTGATCTTAACATGAGAAACTCATGTTAAGATCAGCCTCTGATATTCAGAATTATTTTTAATAAGAAGGTAGGTTATATATAAACATAATCATAGCAATAAAAAATAAGTATTATATCTTTCTTTCGCTATTACAATCTGCACGTTTATTATTTAAGAAATACATATGCATATAATTATCACCATAAATAATTTTTTATAATTGTATAACCTTTACTTAACAGCTACGTTTTCAGGTGACATTTGTCTATGAGTTAATCAGTATAAACAGTGGTGTATCAGTAAGGTAGCTTTCTTCTCTTGTCCTCAGCTAAACGTTATGAAGCCAAATACTAAATTGTTACTTCTTGTATAGTATATAAGTCAAAAAATAAATATTAATTTGTTATATAGTTAAATAAATAATGGTTGATAAACTTCTTATCTTATAATATTGTGTTGTACTACCCTCTGTTTAAAGTATGGAGGACTCGTGAAAACCAAGTAAATAAAAATATTATATATACGTATTTTCTTATCATTTCAAGTTTTTTATAGTTTTAACAAATCTTAGGTCTTTAGCTTGATAATTGTCTCACAAACTGGATATAATATTCAAATCAAAATGAAGCAGCCTAATATCATTGGGGTAATTTCAAGAGGTCATCAGGAAGACATAATGCCAATTCCGTACCCTTGATGTTTTTCTAAGTGCGGCCCCACTTGACCCTAGCGCGGCCTATCGCCTCGTATACAGTTTACAGTTGGCGATGAATAGGATGCCTTTAGATCATAAATTTGCTTATTAAATGTTCTTTATTCTCTTAAAAATATTATAATTTCATTATTTTGTCTAAAGAGTTATTAGTACATGAGTCACTTGTCGTAGTATTTTATATAACATCTCATTAACATTACATTTAATATACCTATTATAAGATATGAGGCCATCGTGGTGCAGGGACAAAAGAGTGCAAAGAGGGTTGTGGGTTCGATTTCCAATCGTCATGTACTTTTTACGTTAAAAAGAAAAAAATTACGACAGACTGATAAGAAAAACAGGTGAAAATACTAAAACAATATAATATTATTGCGTTCTGTTACTTGTAGGATCATTCCCTTAGAATTGTTTTTTATTTATTCAATTGACAGAATCAATTTCAATTTATTCAATTGACAGAATTGACTTCTTTTACAGTATTATTGTATTTACAGATATTTTTTTTACTTAGTATTATTGATGGTAACGATTATAGAGGCCATTGTAGCCCAGAGGCACAGCGTTCGACTGTAACGTGATCATTCTAATATATCACCCCCCCCACCCGATGTAATATTCAAATTCAAATTATTTTCTTTTCCCAGCCCAGGGCTGAACGAGAAAATGAGAAAATGAGTTCTGCTACTCAATATGCAATGTGAAAATCGCAGTGCCTTGACATTATAGGCTTCTTCCTTATAAATCTCCGTTCTTTATCTGTACAACATAATTTTATTATGTATATCAAAATTAAAGAATAATTATATTCAAATGTAATTGAATATATCTAAAGTATTCGTTAAATTTAAAACTGGCTGCTTAATAAATTTATTTAAGTTGTTTCTGCGTCAGTTACTTTCTAATTTATCACTCTTCAGTACGCGTATTTCATTATAATAATTTATATACTTAACGCTGTTGAAACACAATATCCATTAAGGCAAAATTTTTTATAAAGAAGATTGAAATGTATATCTAGATGTACTTATTAAATTTAATTAATTAGAGTCGTGTGATATTTTTAATTTTCAAACTTCTTTGTATATAATATTATAATATAAAGATTTTATTACTTTTAAATATAGCAGAACAAAACAAAATATTGATTTGGTTCTTGAGCAGGTCGTATCTTATAGATCAATTTAAAAAAATATTTACTATACTGAGTCTAGACGAAATTTATAAGAATATTTTCAAATTTTATTTTATATACGGATAACGATAGTACGTTATCCGTATATAAACATGTTATGATCATACAAATTAACCTATCCCATTCAATCGATGCTATCTATATATGAAAAGGTATATTTCAACTTAACAATTTTAAGTAATTAATAAAACCATATATAGAAATGGATGAAATCCGTACGTGATAACTTAATTTTTTTTACATTTGGTCCTCAAGTTGGAAAATATTTTACATTATCAATATCTTCCTGTTCCGATCGAGTGGATCTCAGACTGCACCGGAAATTACAGAACGAGGAGCGATCCCCACATTTTATGATTTGATGACCTCTGCTCAGCATGTTCGGAATGTTATACGATTGTAATTGAGTTATGAATCTTTTTATTAAATCATATTGTTACGTCAAATTTTGATATACTGCTTTACGATTTCTATATTAAAAGATACAAAATTTCATTTCTATATTAAAAGATACAAACTTATTAATTCTTTTAATAATTTAGTATTATTAACTCTTTATAAAATAATTTTAAGAAAAGTAATATATAATCGTACAGGCGGAAGGCAACAATACAACAACTTCTTTTTATGACTACTTTGCAAAGAAAGAACTTGAAGATCAACAACTAATTATGAACTTTTAAAATGAAACACAAAGAAAATAGCAAAATAAAAAGAATCTGGACATCTATTTAGAGCCAACGGCACATGTTGTTAGTGATCATTAGAAGAAGTGGCTTGGATTTTTGAGAGATTTTGCATCGTCAATAACATGTTGTATTTTTTATTTTTAACGTTCAATCGTTAGTGAAAGTGCCCAATTTGGTATATTTTTTTGTGTGTTTCATACTAAGGGTTGATGATTTTACGAGGATACATATTTGGTAGAGAAATTAGGACTTTTATAAACTATTCTCGAGAGATATGATTTATACTCACTTTTTTTAATAAAAAAAAATCACACTGTATCCCACATATGGCAAGGTAGGCAGAGATAACCTAGTGTTAAGACACTCTGTTCCTCACTTTCCGCCAAATTCTGAAAGCATTGCATGTTGAGTGGCGGAGTTCAACGCCACCCTTGGGCCTCGACACCAGAGCGAAGAAACGGAGATGTAAATTTAAATAAATATTTCATTTTCTCGAGTGCACATTGTGCCCCTGCGCCACGACTGGCCGCTTCTCAGTTTTTAATTACATATATTGAAAGGATTAAAATGAACTACGACTTTTCTGAATAGAAGAAATGTGTCTAAGAATTATTTTTTTACTAGAAATATTCACAAGTTCAACGTTTGTCAACATACCAGTTGCAGTCAACAAGAGAAATGTACGTTAGACGAGTATCCAACATAAACTATCTAAGTTTGTCTCCTAGTTCCTAATATTCGGCGAAACTCCAGAACTACTGTTGCGAAGTCTTAGCGCTCATAAGCTTATTACTATTTGAGTAAGAAACTTCTATTTTGTCACTTAAGGCGGATTACTTCGAGCACGATATTGAAAACGGGAATTAAAGTATACCACAGTCGTGCTTATGTCATATTACAAGTATTTGTAGACTGTACTCGATGTAGTCGACTATAGTCGATACAGTATTTGCAAATTGAGTGTATATTTTTACTGTTGGAAAGGTTGAAGAGAGAATGATTTTTAATTTAAAATGTAGAAATTAATTATAAAGATTTTTAATTAAACATCAATTAACAAATGTAATCCGTGTCGTCGTAAAATTTCTTAATTCAACTTCATTATATTATTCACTCTTCCACTTTTTTTTTACAATTCAAATATATTAAGCAAACTATATTACCGTTATAAAACTATATATTCCTTATTTGATTTATTATATTTATTTTTCTATGTATTCACATCATAATAACAAAAATAATTAAATCTGATTTTTGCGGTACGTAACTAAAATTGTAGTTATGTACTGTAATTAGACAATATTTTCTACTTAAACTCCTTATTCAGTTAGAACATGCTACGAATTAGTATTCAAATCGGCTGAAGTTTTAATCAAAGTTATAAAAGACAGTCGTATCGTAAAGCGTAAGACGTAAGCAAAGCGTGCTGGCGCTTAGGTTTTGTGAGAGTCGACTTTGGGCTTAGTCGTCTTTAAAGATCTACAAGATAATTTGAGTAATTTAGTTAAAATATATTATATTTATAATTTCATTTATTTGGCTTACAATTACTATTGTCGACTATCGAAGTCACTTAGCACTAGGAACTCTCTGGCAACCCTATATTATTATTTTTTTGAGCTTGTATTATTATTATTTTTTGTGTGCTTCTCACTGTATTCCACAAATAAAACACTCTGTTCCCCATTAAGAGAGTTGTTGAGTACCCTCGAGTGGCAATCGAACCCACAAGCGCCACGTTTATAGTCGCACGCTCGTACTCTTGCACCACGCTGGCCTCATTTTATTCTTGATATATTTTTTCAGTTTCACTCTGTATCCCGATTACGATAAAGAGAAAAACATAGAGCCTAGTCTCAAGAGTCTTCGTTTTTCTCAATTTTAGAAGTGATGCAATTTTTTAAAATAATTGCATTTTGTCCTGCAAGAGCAACAAGGGAAATAATTCATTTCACCAAGTGGAGATTGAACTCATAACTTAGAAGCATCGTGTTTATAGTTAGAAGTTGAAGCACTCCACTACCATGGCTCCTATTTTTTATAATTATGTAGATATTATTTTTAGCTTCACTCTGTATTCCGCACACAGCAGGGTAGACAAGCAACCTAGTGTTAAGATAATTTATTCATAATTTTCCGCTGAATTCTGGAAGCATTGCGGGTTGAGTGGTGAAACTCAACGCCGCGCTTTTCCTCGACACTAGAGTGAAGAAATGAAAATATTAAAAATTCCCATTTTCTCCATTTTTAAAAAAGAACCAAAAATAACACTTAGGTGTTTTCACCACTGGGTGATACGAGTTTTCAAGATTTAAGTAAGATTTATGTGCGTTGTAAATCAAAAGCTACTCTCTATTTTTATAAGTAATTGAGAAAAACGTATCTCATTATTGCAATCAGTTGGTACTGCATTTATAAATGATATTATAAATACTGGTTGGTACTGCATTTATAAATGATAATATATAATTAGAATAAAACCAAATGAAAAATTATATAAGGTCACAAAAATATTTTAATATGTTTACCATTTTTTGCTACTACTACAGTATACTACATTATACGTTAAATTGACTTATTATGTAATATCATAAGACTGTCTTACATTAATTTAGATTTATTTATCGGAGAATGTACGATAAAAATCTGAGGAAGCAATTTCATTTTGGGAAATTGTGGCCTTCAGTAATGTGATTCAATAATAACTTGCTGATTTATCAAGAACTCATCGGCTTGGATGTTATTATTAAAATGAGAAGTACTAGGGAGAACTAACTGTAATTGATATAGTATTATTTTTTACATTATTTAACTGTAATTGTGAGAGCCACGCAAATCTAAATTATAATTCCAATTAAGAGAAAAGTATAATAAAGCAATATTGATTCTAAAAAGTTTAAATAGATTGTGTTTAAATACACATTTTACCAAACTCTCTGTACCTTTACAGATGGTTTGGTAAATTGGTTGTACTCAAAACACATAATCCCGGTATTGGCTGGATACTTCATAAAGGAAGCCAAAAGTAAAATATCTTTTACTTCATTTTCAATTCTACATTTTGTAGTGTACAAGAGATATTTTTCCATATAATCCCAGTATTCACAGAGCTGGTTTTTGCTTTAGCAAATAGAA
>DWAO01007391.1:0-10226 GCA_018230605.1 Heliconius congener
ATTAAATATTTATCTTTCCTAAGTGTGGATTAACACGTTAAAAATGTTTAAAAAAAAACTGAATTTATTTTTCATTAGCAATCATATAGGAAACAAAATAAAAAATGACAATAATCATTTACATCTTTTAAGTATAGATGTCTTGAGTTGTACTGCAGGGGCAACATCACCTACCTACCTTTTAAAGGTAGTAAATAAACTTCGATCATGTACCAGATAGCGCAAGTGGCAAAAAATATATCCGTAAAAAGTAGCTGTTTTTTTTAAGCTTTCAACCGGCTAAAATGTACACAACGCACATAAAAACTATTCAATGGATCGAGATAAGATTTTTGCGTCGTTTTGGGATTGTTTAAAAGTAACAGTTTATCAATTTATTTTTTCATGCAAAACGCGGTTAAATATCAAAAAGTTTCTAGTAAAACATTTTGAATGATGTTTTTAAAGTACGCATTAGGTAAATGCTTAGTCATAAAAATTACATTTTTGAAATATTCTGGTAACGTAATTATATTACTGTTGTTGGGGTAACTGTTTTTTTTTAAATTTCGCACTGTTTCGCGTATATCCGGGTTGGCAGAGGGAGCCTAGTGTTAAGATACTTCGTTCAAATTTTCAATACATTGCAGGTTGAGTAGCGGAACTCAATGCCGTGCTTTGTCTTCTTACCGGAGTGACGAAATGAAAATATAAAATATCTTATTCCCCTGAGTGAGATTTGCAACCGCAACCTTCGCGTTTTCTGCCACACTATGCGTGTGGTGGCTTCCATTTTGTGTTTCGATATTTTTTTTCTTTTAAAATTAATATAATAACTGTTGTTCATTTCATATTCTTGTAACCGCTAAACCGACATTTTGACTGATAAAGATGATACTCAATTTTAAATGTAAAAGGGGACTCACCGAGCCCGTTAAGACATGCTTAAAAGAGATTAACAAAGACAGCTCAATCTTTGTGAAATTCAACACCTTTGAAAATAAGAATTTCCTAATCTTTTTTATTACTTCTAAATTTTATTTGAATAATCCAACATTTTATAACCTACATCTGTAGAAATATTTATGTAAAGTAGATTACCTGTACAATCTAGAAAAATTACTTATATTTTATAATAAAAATTATCCATTATTTTAAAATAGTTACCTTGTTTATAGATTTGAAATTTAAGGAATCAAAGAAAAAAGATCACCTATACAAGATTTAAAAAAATCAAATATTAAACTATAATCGTCGCGGCTTCTCAAACAATACCACAAAAAGCACCTACCGCTTCGTTAGAACTACATATTTTTTTTATTTTTCAAATGTCTAACAATGACGCGGACAAACTAACCAGTCATAAACTCCAAGGCTCCGCTCGATTAGACACGCTGAAGCGAGCCAAAGGTGTGAATCGACATTTAATAAAATAATTTATCCGACGCTGATGCGTTTTTAATGACAGCCTGGTCAACGGTCGTCTTTTTTGTGGTGACAAGTGAAGTAATAGTCGCGAAACAGTTATTTTGTATGGAAAATGAGGATTGAAACATGTATTGGTATTGGTAGCTCGGAGGAGATAATTACGTACTTAACTTTACATTATGCTAATTTTTATTTGTTTGCATAGTTGATGGGACATTCGATATTATAGGCCTTAGTGCCATGATATATTTATATACTTGGCAAGTTGTCGTTCGCATTTCATGGATAACTATTTATGGAAGTAAATTAATATCGTAGACTAATACTTTTTGTATGGTTATGAAATTATGAATAATATAACTCAATCTTTTTTTAATTTGAGAGAAATATAGCTTCTATAGGTGTATAGAGAAAAAATGAAAATCAGCAAATATATAAATGAATGTAGAATGTATTGTTGTATTTTGTAATGTTATTAAGTTTTAATTTTATTGTGACAATGCAAAATTAATTATCAATACCTGCACAACATAATAAAATTGTTATAATTATTTTTACATAAATTCGTTAAGTTTTAAGTGCAATATAATATTTCTAGCCTATCACTAGTAAAGAGCGTTTAATATTAATTTCTTATAATGAATTGCACCTTCGTTTAATATCAGATGTAATTTAAAGACACGTTTACATGTTTACTGCAATTAATTATTCTTAAAATTGAAAGTTGCGATCCACGTACGCCGATAACGATGCAGTATCGATACGACAATCGAATATTAAAATGTAATTAAAACGCATTGGATTCATAGGCGTGTTCAATAATAAATACTTATAATTTATAAACTTTAAATAGTATTTTTACGAGTGATGTCAAAACTCATGTTTGTAATTCCAATATCTCAACTCCTTGCTATATGTGAAGGTTTTAAATTTATTTGTTTGAGATAGGCATAATAATTTTATCTCAGATTAATATGTCAAATATAATTCATTTATATTAAATTTACATTTTCTTTCAATTTATACTCTCAGTTTTATATCCGAATGTGTGCATAAAAAACGATGCATGCATGCAATATGACTCGTTTAGCTGCATTTTGTAGGCAATTCACCGCGTAATCAAAATCAACAGGATACTTTCCAAGTAAAGTGAGACAATGCAAGCAAAAAGATCCGTAAAATGGAAAATAAAAACTATTACAAACTTGTAATTGTACATCATGGCATACAAAATGGGGGCAAACAAAAAACTTCAGTTTGGCAACTTTATTAAGTTGTAGGTACCTACCTCCCTAATCTGCAATCCGGAATTGGTACGGAACCCTCGTTGGGCGAGTCCGATTCGTACTTGACTTGTTTTTTCTTTCTTTTGGGATGAGACACCTTAAAAAACATCAAAAAGTGGTTCTTTTTGTTTATAGACTATAGACATGACTGATGAGACTTATAAGTTAATAACGATAATAAAATATAAACAAAAAAATGAAGTGTATTGAAGTATAAAAAAATGTAAATACTGTATCGACACCAATTCGATATTAATTTGTTTTCATAGAATCATACAAAATTATGCGTGACTAGGGAAGGTAAACGGTTCGTTCGTTGCATTATATTCTAGTTGACAGTTGATATTAATGGAAATAATCATGGCGTTACGGAGCACAATGGGAGGAACCAGCGCAAATGTAATTATTCACCGTCAGATTGCTTTATAGGTTCACATGCTAACATTTTTTAAGTTAAAGTGTTGTCCGACGAGTGGTTGCACAAAAACGTGCCTCTTCAATCATGTCTTTCTTAATCGATTTTCGAAAAGGCACTCGGGGCGCTTATTTTTTCACCTCTCATTCGTTTTCGCCTGTGCATTAAATATCATGCATCGGTCTCAACGTAAAAAGTGTGCACTTTTAAATATATAAAATATTATAATCTATATAAAATAAATCAACGTACGGAGAGAAAAACCTCTTTTAAAATAATTTTTTGTCTTTGTTAACAAAATATTTTTCAAGCTAAAACCATTAGTATGCGGAGCGCACGTCTCAACACCGGCACACCGGCTCTCATTCATCTGCGCACAATCAAAAACAAATTGCTGCATCCACGTCCAGGCTTCAAATGAACCGAGACGACCTTTTTCAATCCGGATAATATTTTGTCCATTTCAATTAAGCCTCCTGCGTCGCGGCAGAATATTTTATTGTCGATAGTTAGCTTTCTTTATGAAGTGAATGCGGTGCAGAGCTTTATGAAATTAGCTCGGGCGCAAATTGAATTAGCATCTCTTTTGCATAACGCTGTGAGCCACCGACGGCGCGCGCCGCCAGTTCCACTGCTGCACATTTTAATTTCAATTCCAAACACAGTAATGGTATGGATGTTTTTTTTTAAAAGTATTCTCGATTACATTTCGAGTTCGAGCTTCGACCCGCTTACCGCTCACGTCCACGTAGGCGTAGAGCCCTGGCCACCACCGAATTTAAATAACTTGTTTCAGCTACCGACCGCTTTTGACATAACCCTTGGTTAAAAAAAGGATTTAATTTGCTCTTCCTTTTCCTCATTAGTGGTCTTTGTACTTCCATCTCTTTCGCTGTTAAGATCGTCATTTTTGTTAGATGTATAAAAATCGTGTCCTCACAACGAAGGCCCAAGGCGAGGCACGCTCAGGTAGCTTGTTTTTGCGGGTTATCTCAGTTATATTATTGCCTTGTAATAAGAACAGAGAGAAGTTAATTTTGTTATTATTAAACTGAAACAATCGATGAAGTCATTAAATAAGCTTTTTTTCGTAATTAGTATTTTAATAACGAAGAAAATTTACTTTTATTTGGGACGGATAAACATAAAACGAAAATTGATGACACATCAATTGTTGAAAGATTGCTGTTCGTTTGTTTCGCTAAAACTCGAGAACAGCTAGGCTGATTTCGCTGATTTTAATGCTTAAATGTTTGTGGTAACAAACTTAATCCATCCCTGAACGGTAGTTCAGGTAAGAAAATGTGGAAAAATTGAGAGGAAGATAGTAAAAGAACAATTTTATTTTTCTGTCAAACATTTGTCATTTGTCACTTTGGAATGGTTGACTCACTTGAAATGGAGTACGTATTAAATTAAGGGGTTTGAATTGAGAACATACTAGATATATTGCCGTGCGGCTACTTCCAATGGTTAAGTTTAGTATGAACTGAACTACAAATATAAGCTTGCAATATAATATTTGCCTGCTAAATACTAATATTTTTTTATTTCAGGGATTTTTATCTTTATTTGCCTTACTTCGTCCTAAATATCATATCTATAGAACTACGGAATTTCATACAAAATGAAGCAAAAATGCTCATGTCTTGGGACAATGTCGTATTAGAAGCTTAATTTCTCTGCTCGAAGGAACTTTATGCCCGAATATCTGATATTCATTTGAGATTAACACCTCAACGCAATCTCAAGTAAAATGGTCATGACGGACAAAGTAAATTATTTATTTTAGTTTGGTTATGCCTTAAATAAATTGTAATTTAAATGTTTTGGGAATTCATTAGAAACTGTGCAGGTAAACTGTAACTGCAAACGTAGTATTTCCCGTAGTTCTTTTAAATTCACCAGGATACTCACTCCACAAATCAATCCTTGAGAAATATTTGTGTATTAAGTGGCGGAACTCAACGCCACGCTTTGCCTTGTTACCATAGTGAGGTCCGTTCCCCACTTTCTGCGGAATTCTGGAGGCATTGCGTGTTAAGTGACATAACTCAACGCCACGCTTAGCTTCGACACCAGAAATGGAAATATAAATTTAAGTAAATATTTCAATCTCCTCGAGTGGGGATCGAACCCACAACAGACTAGTCTCATCATACAAATTGAAAGTTAAATATTCAGCCAATTAAGTAAAACAGTTGTATAAAATAACTATTATTGCAATTAGCAAATTTATCGAACTAAGTTCTTCGAATTGATATTACTTTCTATGTAGTAACAGATTTTAACAAAATAAACTGTATGTTAACGGAAGCTTGCCAAAATCCTATAGTGAAAATTTAAATCGGTTAAGCCGATTCTGAGATTAGCGATAGCAAAGGCACAGACAAACAGACAAAATATTTAAAAATCATTGTTTTGGGTTGTACTACACAGGTTCCTAATAACATTTTTTCTTATTATATATAACTTCCACGTACAGACACCGCTCCACTTACAATTTTACACGTTACAATTTAATTATTAGTATAGATTAGTCCTATTGAAAATAATTTCATAAATATACAAAATATAGATTCCTATAGTTAAAGCGGGCGAAGCCGCGCGGGCCCGCAAGCGCTTTGATATTTATGAAACATTTAACTGCAATAAAAAAATATATAAGCATATATAATTCCTATAGGTAACAGGGAAGTATATCGTGGGTATTTCATGTTACAATCAACAGACGCCTCACAAAGCTATCTTATTACATATCGAGTGACGGGGCTATGTTAAGTTTGGCCAAGTGTGGGATTTAATAAAGTGTTCAATCCTTTCTTTAATTCGTTCTTTATATTAATCACAAATTTCATAGAGACATTCCATGTCTTTGAAGCCGTCGTAGCGCAGGGGTACGAGCTTGTGACTGTAATTGTGACGGTTGTGGGTTCGAGTCCCGTTCAAGAGGCAATGCGCGGCATTAAGTTTCGCAACTAAATAATGTTTATAAATTTAGGCGTAAAGTAAGTAGAGTGAAGTCATGTGAAATGAAGTGTCTTAACACTATGTTGCCTATGCGTACTCTGCTATATGCAGGATACAGCGTGAAGCAAAATGTTATGTGGCGGAGCCCAACGCTATCATTTGTCTAAATCTAAACGGAGCGGGGAAATAAGAGCAATTTCAAAATATATTTTTACTCGTGTCCAAATATTTTTTGTATTTTCGCAGGTACATCGAACATGCGAAAAAATAGAACATTTTTTAATTGTTTTCTTCTTCTGTCTGTCTTGTTCTTCCGTACCTCAAAACAAAAACATCATATTCACAATCACATTATTGTCTGTCTTTTTTATACGTCAAGTCAAACTGAAATTAATATGAAATATCCAGGTCTCTTGGCGTACAGAAAAAAAAATACAAAATTATATTGGCTGTCCAATTTGCACATAAATAAGAGCGTACACCCGCAAACTTAAGTTTGTCAATTAAAACTTATTCCTGGCGCAATTCCTGGTGACCTACAATTATAAAATTTGTCAAGAAGTGAAAACTTACAGTGTAAAGAAAAGCAACACTCTGAATAATGGAGGTAAGTATAGGTAGCTATAGGAATTTCACAATTTATTAATAGGAAATTGTTAAAATATTTACTGATTATCATTACAGGTCATGCTGAATATAACTCACACGGTACTTAACATTATAGTTCCAACCTTCCTTGTCTCCTTTATCGCTTGCGTGACTACTATCGGCCTTTCTAAACAACTATCGTCTCAGTCTAATCCACGCTAATTGAGGCGGAATTCAGCGAGTTTATAAATCACAGTCGGCAGGTTAGGTGAGAGCGGCGAGAGGGAGGCGGGAGGCAAGAGGGTCAGAGGGGCCGTGAGAACGCGCGCGCGCCGCCGGTTCCCAGGCACGCGCCGCCCGCGCCTGTGCGCCCGCGCAGCACACCGAAACAGACCTGTGACTTATGAGCTTAAAATTCCGATACTTCGTTGTAGTACGTTTTAGTAATTAAACTAATCTTAAATCCGTTAACATTCCACTTCTATTTAATGAAAGCTTTATTATGATTGCATATGTGTCAGATGAATTAATTTTCTTTATTATTAATGACCATGTATCAAGAAATTAAAATTACGATCGCAGTAATTTTAATATTATTATTATATTTTTCTTGTTTTACCAACTTAATACAAATATTTAAAACTTATTTTTAAAACCATCTTAAATATTATTCACGTACATTTTTATATAGATTGTCTTCAAAATAGTTTAAATCAACACTTACGCCGAAGTTCTGTTTCTTCAAACACCGCATTATATATTTATCATTTGATATATAATAAAACATATTTAATTTACTTATTTGAAACATTCAATCGTTACAGGCAGATATCATTAATAAACAACAAGCTGTTGGTACAAACGGTCCGGCCTCCTGCCGGTGTACGCAGAAAAGCCGCGCAGTCGTCGAGGTCGTTGCGGTCGCGCGCCGCTTTCAATCGTGGGATGATACTAATGTTAGGACCGGCACAAACATTAGTCAAGCCAATCTTGACATTTGTCTACGTACTACGTAAATATCGAGCGATGGAAACGTCCTCCGTGCATTCATTTTAAAAGATTATCTCTAAGTGATTTATAATTTGCTTTTAATAGAATTGTGCTTTTATACTTGAGGATATTGATTAATATCTGGTTGGTTCTTAACGTGTTTGCCTACACGGCGAGTACGGCCTACGCGTTTTCGAGTTTATTTTATTTACGAACATTTACTTAGTCAGTGGTAGCGTAATTAATAAAATAAGTTAGATTATAATTTATTTATTTAATTGTCTATGTTAATTGTTTATGAGACAAAAATGAAAAGTAAAATGCTATATGATCTTAATGTCTTATTTCTCGGCTCGTTTTTTATACTGTAAACCTCTATCTATATGTATAGTTATCGAAGGTAAAATCTGTTACAAATTTACACTCTATTCTATATACACATATCTAGATATAGAGAACTAGATATCTTTGAATCAACAAAAATAATTTCAATTATTTTAACATGAGGACCAAATTGTCCTCATTCACAAATCATATTTAACAATACAGACATCACCACATGGACGTATCTACACAGACGGCTATACTTTTACGTTTTGCAATCCTGTTTCGGAGCGCGAGGTAATTTATGCAGTCGTGTGCGCCTCGCCTACCGCGGCGCAGATGAGTCGTGACGGCACAGAGGAGAATTAGACGCCGCCTTTACACCGACACAGCCGATTTACAATGAACTGGATGTACTTATATCTAGATCTACAAGTCGTGTCGGGGCAGGCGACACACGGGAGTGTATTGCGGTTTTAGTGTTCGGTTTCAAGTATATTATTATAGAAGATGTGCTGTCGACGCCGCATGGATGGATTGTAATAAAGAACGGAATTTGAACCTGCACCTCTTTGGAAACCGTCAACCAAAAAGGTTCAAATCCCGCTACATTCAAATTTTTGTACGTTTTCTTTATAACTATTTTTCTTTCCTAAATGTGGAACACTTTAAGTATGTAAAAAACATTTTTTTATAAGCTACTACCAACATCATGAACTTTATAGCTGTAAGTTGTACTTGTGTAGTAGAGATTGTAGCACAAAAGACTGTATTTTTATGAATATTTCTATACGATTAAATAAACATTCAAGTGCTTGATTTAATATTGTAAATTTGTTTATTTGCATTATTGAGTCTCTATTACTATCACAGTGGTCCGTCGTCGCGACCACACCGCTATCAATCATTGAAAAATAGATACTTTCGCTTAAAGGGCACAAGCGTGGAAATAACAGAAAACATTTATTAAAATAAACTAAAATACTTCATGCCAAAGTTAAATAACTATTTTATGCCATGAGGTACAAATTTTGATTATAATACTACATTTTTTGTCTAAAGGTACATCTCCATAAGAAGTAAACAATTTTCACGTTGCATTACTGCTAATGTAACTGTTTTTCTTTGACGGAACTGAGTATATATAAACGAGTTACAACTGAAATCACTCAAGCGTCTAAACACCATGTGCGGTGACCCTTTAAATTCTTAAGAAATAAGAATACAGCTCTTTGTATAGTGGTCAGAGGCACAAAGACGGTCGCACGTGTGGCGGGCTGACGCGTGAGGACCCTTCAGTCACGCTTCTAGTACACACAAACTGGAAGCATTTCGATGGTAAATATGGTGTGGAAGACGTCAGACGTTATTGATTGATATGTTTGTATAAACCTTCCTGTAATGTATCGTCGTTTACATTTCGGCAGCCTCGCCGCATACAATAAACTGGCTCACCGTTTGTCTATTTTAGGTAAACACGTTTTATTTTTCTAACGTAAGCAAGAGTAATAACGCGACCATATTAGTTTATGGAACTTTTTATAAGCTACTTAGAAGAATGTAATAAATATTAGAGATCCGCTCGCGGCTTCGCTCACGAACACATTTGTGTTTTATATATGTACCTACTAGAGACATAATTTTATTAAATATATATTTTGTAACATATTTTTATTTAATATATATTTTTAATACAACGTCCTTTCAAATACCTCTAAGAATATGTGTACTAAGTTTTATGATAAACGGTTCTGTAGATTTGGCGCGCTGGCGTAACAATTATTTACAATATTGGTATGATGTAAATATCCTTAATGTAAGTATTCGAAGATAATTTTAATTTGTCCGTATTAAATTGTGCAAGCCATTTCATTTTTATTTTAAAATCATTGAACATTCATGTATAAGAATTTAAAACAAACAATTATAAATCTGAATAAAAAATATATTTTATAATAACACGCCAGAACAATATCATATTTTAAGATTCAATTAAATTATTTATATAAATAATAAATTATTATATATCCTTTTTAAAATAAAATAATGTAATGCTGCACATTATTTTATTTTAACAACTTTACATTGCAGTATTAAAAGAATCAATTGATATAAAAATCGAACGACAACCAATGTGTAAATTGACAGTGGTGATTTTATTTATATTATGTCTTGTTAATTAATTGAGGCTGGTCGTGGCGCAGCGGCACAAAGTGTGACTGTGAACCGACTGGTTGTGGGTTCGA
>DWAO01007392.1:0-10225 GCA_018230605.1 Heliconius congener
AAACCGACTGGTTGTGGGTTCGATCCCCACTCGAGGAGATGAAATATTTAGTTAATATTTCCTATATTTCCCATAATTCATATTTTCATTTCTTCGCTCTGGTAAAACGCGGCCTTGAGTTCTGCTACTCAACCCGCAATGCCTCCAGAATTCAACAAAAAGTGGCAAACGGAGTATCTTCACACTAGGTTCCCTCTGCCTACCCTGCTGTGTGCGGGATACAGCGCGAAGCTGACTTATTTATTTTTATTTTATGTTACGTGTTTCTTATACCGTGGGCTGGATATTGCGTGGGCTGGGCTCCGTAAATTGAATTATTTATATTTCCTCCAAGTAGAAAGATAAAGAGTGGCGTTAAGTTTCACAAGTAAATATTTCACAAGTAAGATTATGTCTCGAAAATCGAGCGAAAAATGGGGAAAGGGGTGTCGTCTTAGTCTCCCTCTGTTTACACTGTTATAAGCGTGGGATACAGAAAATAAATATCAGAAGAAAAGATGGCAAATTTTGTAAAAAACTAAATAAAAAGTTAAAACCATCCATATTATTGGAAGACAAAATAAAAAGTTATAATTTCAGCAGGTACCCAGAAAAACTCCATGGCCTATCAAAAACTAGGTTTCTCCGTAAGCGATGTACATCCTACCCATGTTCCATATCTGATGGGTTTGCGGTCAGCACGGATACATTAAACATGGTGAGCTGTAGCTTATAGCTTACGGTAAAATTGTAACTTTTATTTGGATTGTACAATTTTTTCATTGCAATCACGTTTGATTTGGAACAAAAATTTATTGTTCATTATTTTGTATTCAACACGCGTAGAGACAATTTATTTCTTTGGTGATATTGGAGGGTGATTCTCTTGAATCGATAAAATTGATAATTTTAAAACAAATGGAATTGTGAATTTTCCTTTTTGAAATTTGCTAAGGCTTTATTTTCGTTCGTTAATATAGGCCTTCTCCGAAATATAATTTTAAATTACTATTCTTAAAGAGCGTGTTATGCTATAAAAAATGTTAGTCTTTATTTATTTTCATAAACTTATTTTTTTTTTACAAATTAAAGTTAAATTACTTTGTTTTCACATAAGTGATCCGGTTAATTTCAAATTGCTATTACCGATGATAAATTGAAATGTTATATATATAGAGGCCATCATAGCAGTGCCTCACAGTGTCTGAATGTACACTCGACGGCTCTGAAAAAGTGAAAAAGTCATTATTTCGGTCTGGTAAAAAAAACAAAGCGCGGCATTAAGTTCCGCCACTCAACACGGAATGTCTCAAAAATAAAGCGGAAAATGGGGACTGGTGTATCTTAACATTCGGTTCCATCTACCTACCTACTCTGCTACATATGGGATACAGCGGGAAGCTAAAAAATATTTGTTCGATTGGAATCTAGGCTTAAACTCATTGCGGAGAAATACCTGTATCACGACAAATATATGCGAGCCCTTCTTAAGTTTTTACATCAAAAACCACTGGACCATAGCGATAGAATGGTCACAACAGTGAAAGGAAAGTGCTCTCCGATCAGTAACACGCAAAGCCCTTTCTTTTACCGTTCGAAATACAATCCGATATCATATTTTTAATTTTCATTAGATTTACTATCGTAAAAATTAGCCTATTTAGCGTTTAAACTAATCACTTGATGTAATTTCTATTGTATTTTGTTTAGATCCTTATTTTTAATTTCTGCTTTTTAATAAATTTGTTGTATTTTATTAGTTATATTTTGCTTACTAACAATTTGCTAGTCAATTGGAAATAAACGCACCATGTTAGAAGTTTAGAACAAACAAAATTAAAGAAATATTTTATATAATAATGAAATGTATTATATTGGCTATTCTATTAAGCGCGACCTTCACTCAAATAAAAAATATCCGCATGTCAAAAATATATATGAAATATTAAGTATTGTAACATGAAAAACATACCGAAATAGAATTGTTTATATTAATTCCCATCATAAAATACAAACCAGGAAAGATATAAAATTACACAATTACCTATTAAAGCTCTTTCCTTACCTGTTGTGATTCACGGTTATTTCTAAAATTATCTAGTATGGAAACGGTAAAATCATGACTTTTGATTCAATAGTGCTAACTTTACATCTATGTATTTATAAATTACGAGGCCATTTGTGGCGTAATTAAATATTTAATAGTTTAATTTCTTAGCTCTGGTGTAGAAGCAAAGCGCGGCGCTAAGTAGTGCCTCAACTCAACACGCAAAGCTTCCAGAATTTGGCGGAAAGTGCGGGAGCGGAGTAACTTAACACCAGAAGCCCTCTGTCGACCGACCGACCTGTGCTACATGCGGGATACAGCGTGAAGCTTAATAGCTTAATATAATACTAAAGAAACCCATTGTTCTAACGTATCATTTAACAAAAAAAAACCATAGCATTCGTAGACAAGAGTTACAACCTCATACTGTCTTACCTCTCGCTACTCATGAATAACAATACATAATTCTCTTACAAAATACAGTTACTTTACTATATTCAATGACCTAGGTTACCTAGACGGCTGGACGTGGGCGTAAAATCGATGCAGTGACGCACACTGCACACCGCCACGTTTCTCTAAGGATATGCATTAATTAAATGGGTGGAAAGATACGAGGTTGTAACTTAGAATTTACAAGGCAAATTTTTCACACACTTTCTGCCGAATTCTGGAGGCCTTGCGCATTGAGTGACGGACTCAGAATTCTTTCCTATATTCAATTTCAATTACTCATGTATACAAAGCATGGAATCATAATAAATCACGACGACAAGTATATATATAGAATTATTTGTAGCGTATACGAGGTCGCGCTATTTATTATATGAAATATCTATACAATGTGTTTTAAATATTTTATTGTTCCTAGACTATATAAGTATAAAGGAAGGAGACATAGGTGACTGATGAGGGAAAACTAACATCGTACATATATTGAAGATAAAATAGAGCATCGGATTTGAACTCGGTTATTAATATTTTTTTTTTGGTTAGTCCCGTGTTTAGACCGCCAAAGCGCGGCGTTAAGTTTCGCCACTCAACACTATATATTTAGATATTTCCAAAATCTAAAATTAGGCGCAATACTGGAAACAGAACTCTTAACACTAGATTTAATCTGCATCCGCCCTATGTGCGGGATAAAGTGTGCTACGACGGCATCAATATTAATTTGAAAATGATGTAATTTCAATTTCAATTACTTTAAAAATATTAAAAGCCGATTATCATATCCAACCAATAAAAAGTGATTCTATCAACGACAAGTAGGTACTTACGTATACACATACGTCAATACAACAAGTTACAAGTCAACCTTTGTGCAGGTGGTGGTAAAATTACTAGGAAAAACCAGGTACCATATTGATTTTGTGACGAGTTCTAGGGCATGTGATGGGTGGAGAGGGCAAGGTGAGCTGTCTCTTTCCGTAATCTCTTTATTGTTGCTAAGACAGTAAGTTGTAGAGGTTATTATATTCTTATACAGGTATATCTTTATTGAGTTTTGAACTTCGCGGTAGGTGAAGGGTGGGGTAGGCAGAGAGGACCTAGTCTCAAAACACTCTATACTTAATTTTCTGCCCAAAATCGAGACTGACTAGTAGGGTGGCGAAACTTAACACCGCGCTTTTTATACGCGTAACGGGTAATGATAATAATTAATTGCCTCAAATGAGTAACGAACTTACAACCATCGTCATGTTTACATTCAGACGCTATCCCATATACTCGTGCTCAAATATTAAATATTAAAATTTCTAAATTATAGTATTTTGCTTGCTTGAAAAATAAATTGTTTTAATGTTTCATTTGATTTACAATAAAAACAAAATATTCTTTGTTTGCCAGGCCAACTTTTAAATTGGCATGAAAAAAAATTGTCTCCCAAATTATAAATTTTCATGAAATAATATATGCTATGTGTCTTAGATTAATATAAGATTAAGATCTTTGAAGACTAATTATAATACTCTACCTCCTTACATTACTACATTATTGTAAAAATAGGAAGAGAAAACAACTAAAACTAAAATTACAAAACATTACAAACTTCCTTCCCCATGCAGCGCCCAATTAATGAGATATTACATTTTGAGCAACGAAACTCAACGTCGCGCTTTGTCTTGTTACAAGTCGGGCATAGAACCCACAATCGTTGCGTTTGCCAGTCACCCACAGCCACAGCGACACAACAGTGTTTCTACAACTTTAAATACAAAAGTTATTGTATATTGTAATATATTATGATTTGTATTATCACGAGGGAGAGAGACGTACCTGCTTCGTTTTAAATTCATTTAACAATTAGTGAAAGATTGCTGCGGTAAACTAAGACCCTTTCGTCCACCCCTTTTATATGTGAAAAGGGTTATTTTGTTACTTGGTTTGAAATTATTACTTTTACCTCGCGAGTCCGTAGCATAAATAATTCTCGTTGTTGTTGTTTTTAAAAATGATTTTTTTTATTGTAAGCGTAGCGTACCTAACAAGTAACTTTTAGGTACAATAAGATTAGTTTGTTATAGTAACTCGTAAAAATTGCTTGCTGATAGAACCGAATAAAATTATAAATCGATAAACGTTATCTTTTTAATATGCCTTTCTAACCTTTTCAAATGCATAATTTAAAAATGAAATAAAAAATTAGCTTCAAGCTGAATCCCGTAAATATCAGGGTAGGCAGAGGGAACCTTTCCGTCGAACTCTGGAGTCATTGTGAGTTGAGTGGCTGAACTTAACGCTACGTTTTATGCATAAATTAGCCTTAACAAATGCGTAATACAGTTAATAATTAAGAAGTAAAATATTGATTTTATATCGTAAGTTCCACATTCAAGAAAGAAAATCGACATTTTACTATTTAAAAATCTATATAAGAACTTTTACAGTGTAATCTATTGTACTGACAAAAAATATTTAGATGTAAACAAATCTTACAAATAAATTTAAATAAAAATAGTCCATTTTTTGTTGAAAACTGTGAATACATCGAAAGTATAGTTAATTTCCATTCAAGAAGACTGTTCATCACTTTGAGCTATTATCTAGTTAATAAAGTAATTTAAAAGGTAAACAACCTTGTCCTAATTTCTTCATAAATTTACATTTTGTTATTTGGAAGTTTTCAAATTTAGGTATATATTTTTTATTTACATTGTATATATGCGATTTAATTATTAAAAATACGACTAATATTTTCTCAATATTTGTCTGAGTTTCAGTCGAAAAAATTGTCAAGAAAATCGAAAACAATATAATTTAATTATACAGCTGTAACACTTTAAAAGTTAATGAATTTAAAATAAATAATATGTTTCGACATAGTAACGTTTGCTCACGAACCGATCGTGTAATTCCTATCGGCTTTTATTGGTTGAACAATTCTTTTTTTCAGTTTCACGTTATATTCCGCATGTAGCGGGGTAAGCACGGGGAGACTAGTGTTGAGACATTCCGCTCCTCACTTTTCGCCGATTTCTCAAGCCATTGAAAGTTGAGTGGCGGTACTCAATGCCGTTTTGTTGTCGGTATTAGAGCAAAGAAAAGAAAACATAGGATATTTCATTTCTTCGAGTAGAAAATGCCAAAACCATTTTCTATAATATTTAGTGACTGTGTCACGACTGGACTAATTAGTCTGAGAATAGAAGGAATGACAATCAAATTTAAAGGTTCTTTATTAACAATAATTTTGCATTACTACATAAAGGGCTCCTTTCCCCTTTCTTAAACTCACTACTATTTAAAAAAATACTCAAATGAAACTTCCTTTTGTAGTAAAAAATAAAATTAAATAGTTATCAAAAATAAAGTTTGTACAAATTACAAACACAAAAATAAATATTTCTATTGTATGTATGCTAACTTGTATAATAAAAAAATCAATACTACCATTATAATTTGAGGTTACTTCTAGGTATTTACATACTACCCTCATGCAATAGTTAGTATTTAAGTCGACATATTTTTTTCTCTAATTATTAACCTATTATCGAAAATATTAGGTAACGTAGTTTCCAAAATTAAGTATTTAAATAACATTTGCTAAAATAGCTTCTGCTGAACAATCAGCACATTCGTTTTAAATAGGCAATTTGTATTGTAATTACTTTGTGTGTAACAAAGAATGATTGTAAATAATTAAAATGACGGTATTTTATAAAACTTTTTTAATCGGTATATTATTGGAAGTACGTAAAAGTTGTACAATAACAAAAGTTGTATATATATATATATATATATATATATATATATATATATATATATATTATTAGGGCAAAGGCAGGCGTAAAATGTTGTTTTCACAGAAAAGCAATCTTTGCTGAGCGAAACAGCGTTATCAGTAGTCGCTTATTATCACCAGAAATAAACCTCGCGAGGTCACAGGCAATTAATCATTTTAGAAAAATCCCGAACTAAGTCCTAATGCGTTTAATTATAACAAAATACCATGTTTATCAAATTTAAGCACTTATAACTATCAATATCTTATTAGATAAGACTATGATTGTAATAATACCAAGAAGGTCTTCCGTAGGGTGGTTGTATAGATGTGTAAGTGCAACGGAACGGTAACTGACCTGCTATCCTTAATACAGCACGGTCTGCCGGGTCCAGCTGCAATATGGACAAAGGTTTGTCCTTCGCCCATTCTTTCAAGCTGAAATCGTTTTCGAATTCCATATTTTTGTCATCCAAAACACGCAATCTCGCCCGAACTCTCGCACATAATTGAATCAGTACCACAACACTAGGGCCGAACACACATTATAATTATAATAAACATAAAACACGAATATTACACACAAATAAAAAGTAAATAAAACGTTACGCTCATTGTAAAATGAAAATCAATAATTGTACAAAACTTGCAAGATACGTCAGCGCGTATCTAGGATTTGCAATTAAATCACCACTTCGTATTACCACGTGAATTGTAATATATAGAATAGATAATAATCATCCAAATAGCAAGGGGGACGGAGTAAATAATAATTGTTTTGAGGTTATTTATCAACGGATCGTCATACACCGAGCCGGCGGGCAGACATGATGCGACTGTCTAGTTCTTTATGGTACCGGCACGTCGCTGCCATCGCTCAGCTGTTTCCGCGCACGCTCATGCTATGTATAATCCGGCTAAATTAAAAACTCTACACATTGCTCTACTTTATTATACAATTATTGCGTTTTAATTTCTTCGGTTATTGTTTTTTTATAACGAACTGGCAGTGACATCTATGTAATGAATTTGAAATTAAATAATATCACACAGGTGTCGGTGTCACTAGATTATGTCAGCGTTGATATTACTATTTTTTATAATCGTTTATATAAATTAGAGAAATTAAAACAATAAATTATTCTTGTATAAATAAATAAATTGTATTCTTTACATCACAATTAGTCTTAATATAAATTAAGTCCTGCAACGAGTTTATCAAAGACCTGCAATTTTTTTAAAACTTGAAACAATATTTATTTCCAGTTTTAAATAAGATTGATTTATCACATATATATTTTTATTCATCACATATATTTTTTATTTACCGCGAAGGAATCAACGCCTTTAATATATTTTTTTGACTGGTATACCTCGTAACCACAGTAACGTCATTTTCAAACTTCTAATGTTTACATGTTTTTACATTATTTTCAATGCGATTTTATCGAAAAGTATAGCTGATATATGCAATCAAAAGTTCTATTTTAAGTCATTTATGAGATATCTTTCGAGTATAAAAGTTTTACCCTATTAATATTACTAGACAAAGACAGAAAATCAATGTAACATGAACTTTTACGTTGGGTGCCCTAATTTTTAGTTTTATCAATAAATTTTATCGAACGATATTTTGACCTATATTAGGTAAATTCCTTTGTTTGATATTATGTAAACTTTGCCAGAATATTTGGTATTCTTACCTTTTTTATGTAAAGCTCGTTATGGAGTGCTTTCGCCGGTGTTATATCATATTTGGTGGTGTAAGATGACGATGGGTGATGGCTTAGCAAATAAAATATATACAGTGAGTATAATTTGTATAAGTTTTATTTTTTAATACTTTAATAAATACATATTTTTTAATAACATAAAAGAATAAAAGCATATTTATAATAAATATCCTACATAAAGAAATTAAATAACAATCAAGCCATCGTGGCGTGGGCTTGATTCTCATTTACAAGAAAATTATGAATTTTATTTTTTATTTCCTCACTCTGGTACATACACAGCATAAAATAGGGAATATCATAAATAAAATGTTGATATTAAAATTCAATATTTAAATATGTATTTACAGCCTATGTATAGTCATATATCTAAAAAATTGACTAAGAAAAGTCAACCACACTTAACATTTAGTGGTAACTTTACCCATAGCCACCGTCTTTACAATATATCGTCATCAGAGCGAGATAGCTTAAGACAAGATATACTAAATACAGTAATGAGGAAAACCGAGTCTATTATGCAGGAAAATGATAATAATAATACTTATGAGGATCCTACTGATTTTGGTAATTAATTATTTTTTTCATATACTTTGCTCAATTTTAGATTTAGCTCTTGACTGAATAATAATGATAGAAATGTATGTAAAACAATGCATGATCGCTGAGGATTTGGTATTCCATCATTCAAATTAAATAGTTTTATATATTTCAATATATGAAAATATTTGGTATAATATGTAACAGTGGTAGAACTTACAATTCTATGAGAAACAAATGTGAAACCGAAACAGATTGTGGGTTGGATTCTCACTTGAGAAAAAGGAATATTTAATATTTTCTTTACATTGCTCTGGTAAAATGGTCTGCATTGAGTTCCGCTACTCAAAATGCAATGTCTCCAAAGTTTGGTGGATGAAGTGTCTAGACATAAATTTTCATTATCTCTTTTAAAATACAAATTGCATGGTTGAGTTATTTGATATGTCTTAAATGTCGGAAAGTGGAGAATATAAATGACACACTCCGTGCGTAATATTGTTCATCAAAAAAATATATAATTAACATTTCAGTTGAAAAACCACCAAAACCGCCTAGAAAAAGAAATTTAGCAATGTCGTCTTCTAGTAATAAGGAAGATAAAATACTCCAAAAGCAGAAGAGAAAATTATCAAAAAAATATGAAAGTTTAGTGACGGCATTGATGGAAAAATGTGAAGAGAACGCTGTTGCGGTAAGATAAAATTAAAAAAATATATATATTAAAATAAATAAATATATTTTTAATTTAAGCTCATTTTTATGTATATGATTTAACTCAATGTTTTTGTATCGACGCTGCTGTGCGGCAGCGAAAAGTGGGTATTACAGAAGAAGGATTAAAGAAAGATAAATCAAAGATCTCTTTGTAGGATATACGGAGTCAGCTTAGCTGATCGAATCCGTAACAAAGAGATGACACAGATGAGACAGAGAATGGCAGGTACTAACGAGGAAGTCACTGTGAGAATGAAGAAGAACGTGCTCAGCTGATTTAGGCACGTCGAACGAATGAGTGATGAAAGAATGGTAAAAAAGATTTATGAAAGAAGAACGAGTGGTAAGAGAGGCAGGGAGAGACCGCGGTTGACCTTAGAGAACACAGTGTGGATGATGCTAGGAAGGTCACGTAAAGGCATGAGCACCCACGAAAGGCATGTATGAACAGGTTGATGACAGTGGACACGGCGAAAGAGGTATGCAGAAATTGTAGCGTTTGACGGTCGGTTCTCTCTGGCTATAATAGTGGCGGATAAAGCGTGAAGCTAAAAAAAAAATTTCATCCAATAGAGGTCGTTATAGGGCAAGCGTCACTGCTTCGCTCTAAATGGCTGTGAGTGTTTCTCAATTTCTGAAACAAGACAAAATTCACTTTATCATTCAACATGCAATGTCTCGAGAATTGTGGGAAAAGTGGGGAAAGAGGCGTAATTAAACTAATTAATTTGTAAATCGCTCTCAACTTTGAGATCGACTTTGGGAGCAGTCTGGAAATGCCTTTTTCATTCATAGGCCCGTATTTATAAACCGCTTTCAACTTTAGTTATTAAAAACTACACCGCAGTATTATTTCTTAATTCTATACTAAGCTTTAATTATAGAAATATTTTTATTTATTATTATTAGCTTCACGTTGTATGCCGCAAACAGCAGGGTAGGCAGAGGGAACCTAGTGTTAATACACTCCGTTCCCCACTTTCT
>DWAO01007393.1:0-10224 GCA_018230605.1 Heliconius congener
CCCCCGATTGACACAATTCCACTGCTTTTATCATATTTTTCACCTAAATCTACCCACTTTTACACGAGTACGCTAACAATATATATAATATACATTCTAACCTCGTTGTACCGACGGTATCTTCGAATATTATGTCATCGTCAAAAATTATTTACTAATATTTTTTTATTTATACTAGATTTTTTCACGCAATACCTATTATTCTTTGATTGTTTTAAAGATTCATTAGTTATTTTTTTTAAGCCAATGATGCCATGATAATAAAAACTAAGTGACTATTAAAAAATATCCTAAATACAAATTACACACTACATTTGGTTCCTAAAATAAATATGAAATATCAATTCTACTGGTCCTTCAAATAAATATGAATTATCATTATCTTATATTCTATTCCATATAAATTATATTCAATAAAGATTACATTAGAATTATATAAGACTACTCAATATGAAATATTTACGTCGTTATCATTTTATTTCATTTATTTTATTGTTTAATTATTGCTTTATGTTCTTTCCTTGTTTCAGATACAACGTGACGCATCCGATGCAGACCTTCTCATTCCATATTTCAGTTCCACCGTGTTTGTCCTTCGTGTTACGATTATTTATATGTTTTTTTACTTAAAATTTACCTTTGTCAACTAGAACATTATGAAAGTTGCAGTTGCAGCACTTATCGCAAGAGCTATTCCCTTTTTCCATATATTGGTACTATACGATAGTGTCCCACTGCAAATTCATATGGTTTTAGATCCATTTCAATCGTGACATCGAAAATAATATCTTTTGCATCATCACATGATGGAGTCTCGGAGGTAATAGAAAGAACGCTTCACTTTATATTGTAAGTTTGTTGACTCTCAGATTTAATCAGTCACCGTTCTTCCTTTTGCCTTCTCGACTGTTCGCGTTCACGCATTATGTTAGTGCTTAAGTTTATTAGTGTTACAATATTAAAGTTATTATCGTTTTGAATATTGACTAACAATTACTAAAAATTCTAACGCATGACTTTTTTTTATATTTTACATATCAACTCGCGAGTGTGCATGACGTTATAATATTTTTTGTTTTAATTCTATGGAGTAATTAGACACCTGGTACACTGACATGCCTATTGTTTTTTATATTCAGTTTTATTTAAATTTGTAATAATATAATGATTATTTATAATTATGTTGTAATGTTTACTTCAACAATTTACGAAGGTTATTTGTTTATTAAAAGAGATCGATTAGTCGTATGCCTTGCTCTATAAAACTTGATTTTAGGTTAAACTATTGATGCTTAAATTCAGGTTTTAGTTCTTGCATGGCAATACCCGGGGATTGCATTCTAATTTTTTTTATTGTGAAAAATTTTGATTATGCAGTCTATAAATTTAAATTATTCAACATCATTTTACTTTGTGTGATTTTATATTCAATAAACGTTACTTAATCGTCTACGTTTGTTTTATTAAGCTCCCAGGCCTGTCTCCCACGTATCGTCTAACAAAGCTTGAATAGATCTCTCAGAGTATAGTCATTTTTCAATTATTTCAATGTCATTAGGACATCCTGACCCCTGCGAATGTTGTACATCAATTTATATCATAGTTTATTTTACTTGTTTCGAATGTGCATTGTTTGTATTTGTTCAGGTGATCGATGCAATTAAAATGAAATGTTTTTAATTTTTGCGTTGGCGACATGTAAATTGTAATGTAGTTTATTTTAATACTACAAGACCGGGTCGCTATGTTAGTAGGGCACAGCTGATTCGCTATTAGCTATTTATTACACGTTTCATCCACGCTGTTGCTACGCAGATTTTGTGAAGGCCGCTCGTGGGTGTCCATTGCTTTATATATGCTTTGATTTAGGTAATTTCACCAATAAAATTATCTAGATTTAAAAATGAGAACAAAACATTTTAGTTTTATAGAGATCTATGTTTAGTTTTTTTTTTGTAAATTTGATTGATGTTAAAATGTACGCAATACAGTAACATAAAATTTATAAGACTAATTGTTTGGCGTATCTCATAAACATGTGTAGGTTTATTTATAACCTAATAAATTTAGAAAGAAGCTGTTGTGGGGCAGCAGCACAGCGCCTGACTGTAAACGCGACGCTTGCAGATTCGACTCCCTCTAGGAGGAATAAGTTATTTTAATTTTCTTATTCTGTTAACAAGGCCAACGCTGTATTAAACCCTTTTACTCAACAAGCAATGTCTTGAAAATCGAGCGGAAAGTGGGAAAAGATGTGATTTAACACGCAGGTTCCCTCAGCTTACCCTGCCCGCATAAAGATTCGGGAAGGCATAAAAAAAAGTTATAAATTTAATGTACATTGCATTTCCCCCCACATTATAACGCCGTAACATTGAAACGTATCGACGATATGCACTTTCGAAGAGGCGTCTAATTAAAGAGCAATCTTAACGAAGTGTATCACGATACGGCAAGTGAAAATTAATTCACCCCGCTAATCTGCCTGAGCTGGGGCCTTATCAAATGCAATCTTGCTGGTCGTTCACCTGTTTACATTAGCGTATGCCTATTTGTTACATTGAACTACTTATCTTTGTTTTAGTTTTACGCTTTTCCCGCTTATAGCGGGATTGGCGGTTTCACTGCGTGTTTAGAAGCCAAAAAATAAACTTACCAATTAATTAGTATAATTAGTAAGGAAGAAAAATATTTAACATTCAATGGTTTTTAATTTTGTAAAGAAAGTATGAGTTCGTTATAAGTGTATTGTCATTGAAATGACAATGATCGTAATGAAAAATTTCTGTTTAATTTAGATTAAGGAAAAGTTTATTAGGAGTTTCTTTTATATATTGAGCCCGAAACAAATGAAAACATGTGGTCTAGCAAGAAATTTGTAATATTTAGTAATACTACAGTTGGAGATAATTCAAGAGAAAGAGTAAAGTTAACCAAGTAGTAACCAGCTATCAGGTACATTTATCCTGATTGTTATTTATAATTTTTATATGTCACGTGATGTGTCTCATGTGATAATAATTCGTCTTTTTGTATCATAATTTCGCGTATATATTTTCAGATTCACACTATATAGCATGTAGCATGGTAAGCAGAGGGAGTCTGTTGTTAAGACACTTACCACTTTCCGCTCAATCCTGGAGGCATTGCGTGTTTAGAGGCGGAACACAACACCGCGCTTTGTAGAATGAAACTCATAATCTGTCGCGTTTACAGTCGCACGTTTGTGCCTCTGCGCCACGACTAATTTAAGTTTCAAAATAAACTTATATCTTATACTCGCTTTTACCTGCGGGCTTCGTCCGCGTGGTCTAATAGAAATAAAAAAACAGTTATGTCATTGCGTGTGGCACATGACACATTTTAGGTATCTAGCTTCCCTTACAATGATATTATAATAAATTTTACAAACTAGTCACTATAATATTAGTACACATTTAGAGGTACAACAATTTCTTTACCATTTTTTTGTTTTAACATATTCTTAATTTTATCGTCTCATAACTTTGAAAATTTAGATATATTTAAAATTTCAATAATAAATTCAATACAAGAAACTTGCTTCTGCTGGCTTATCGCAGGAAATACATTTTTATCACCTTGTCGAATTCGCTTTGAAGGGAAATGACCGATACAATTTTTTTGTATAAAGCTATTTCTAAGTTATAACGTTCTCTTACGGATTATTTAGCTATTATTTTTTTATTTGATAGCTCTATTTAAAATAAAGTATGTCAAGATAAAAGTATGCATAGTTATTTGGTTTTATACGTATTTTGTAATAATTTATAATAGTTTTTCTAAAAATAAAAAGATGGAGACGGATGGTAAGGACGGTTTGGGGAGCCCAACGAGAGTTCCGTAATAATTTCAGGATTGTAGGCCAATGGAAAGTACATCTTATAAAAGTTGACTAATAACTATATTGCTGGCAAGTGAAAAAACAATACATAAATGCTGGTGTCTTTTGATTACGTCGAGACTTAGAAGATCACCCGCTTAGCTGGGCAGGCAGAGGGATCCTAATGTTTTAATATTTAATACTCCGTTTCAATAATTTCGAGACATTGCATGTTGAGTGGCGGAACCATACTAAATACACCGATAAGTGAAATGTTATGTAAAATTAACATAAAATCAGACATTAAACAAGTATTTCATGATTTTAATGGCTATTTTGACTTTTAAAGTCGCAGCCGGCTAGCAAATTATCCAATTATAATGTACTTATACACATATTATGTATAAGAAGGAGAATTGGCAAGTTCATCGATATATCAGTTGTTCGACCAGTGCCTTTCGCTATTACGAAAACTTTTACCTGTCCTTGTTGAGCGCGACCATGTATAGTATTTTTATTTAATAGCAATTAATTATGAAATTCCAACCTTTCTAAAGTTCATATGCATTTTTGTTTCTTATATTTTTTTGTAATATTTATTATTGAATATTTTGGTTTCATAATCATTCAATTTGAAAGTTGTTGGTTTTATATCATCTGTGTACACCTTTTTATATTCTTATTTTGATATTTATTAAAGATTGTATATTCATTATATAAAACATAATGTATTCGTTATAGTTTTAATTATAAATAAACAAAATACTTATAATATAATACTTTGCGAAGAAAGCTCTGTGCAAATGAAAGGAGCACATTACCTTTACGTTTATAGCTTTGATAGCAATTTCTTGGTAGAGGTTACACTATGTAAAGATACATCGTGGCTCAGTGATGGCGTCTTAGTATAAACGCAGTGGTTTTGGTTTCGATTTTCAATGGAAATAATGAATTATTTTTACATTCCCGCATTGCTAGACAAGGTGCTCTATGGGGGACACGGTGAAGTTATTAAAAATATGCATGGCGTTGAGTTCCGTCACTTAACGAACACTGGCCAAATGGGAACAGAGTGTCGTAACGGTTTACAGTCACACTTTGTGCCGCTGCGCCACGACCGGCCTCATAATAATATATACATTACATATTTAAAATAAGTACCGGTCAAGTGCAAGTCGGACTCGCACACTGATGGTTCCGCACCAATTTCAGAATTATTATTAACACAACTTATAAAAATTGACAAATATAAGTTTGCAATTTCCACATTTCGGATTGTTTCCTTTATTTGTACTGCAAGTTCTCACTTCCCAGAACCCTAAATACATTTATGTATAAAAATAGAAATTTATGAAATATTAACTCACTTTTATTTGTTATTTAATAACATAATATACCTTGGGCGAGACACTGTGATAGTAAAACAACTTATATGTTATCATTGAACAGTATCCACACAGAATCTATATAAAACTAAATCATAAACACTTTAAATTTCAAATCATATACATACATACTTTACAAATGAAACAGCACACATATAGAATATCCAAACCCGCACTCGCCGGAAGCATCAAAATTAAAACAGTTTTTCAATAACGCCATAATCACTTAAAAGGCAAACTTCGTTAAGAAATACCTTACTTAATTATGATATAAATCACTGGATAGTTTTTTTTATTTACTCTGCGTAATGAGGTTCAGTGGCCTTTGTTCGGCTTCAGTACCGGGATTCGATATGTTACTTGGGTGTATGTATGTATGTATGTACCAACCATTTTATGGTGGCTGTTAATGTTTTATGCAACGGGCATACTTTATTTTTATTGTGAAAATGTTAGTATATTGTCTGTTTTTAAATCCTAATGGACGGTCGGCAACTTCGTATATGCTTTTAGATGGACTATTGAGTGATACTGTTACTTTTGTGGTCGTGGCGCAGTCTGGCTTTAAATGCAACGATTGTGAGTTCCCAATCAGTTCTCAGGGGGGAATCCCGGGAGATTCATTCGGGGAGTAAGTTTTTTCATTTGCTCGTTTTGGTAAAGGGCTGCGTACCCCTAGTTAACCTCTGTCTACCTTGCTCTGTGCGGGATTGGCACAAAGCACAAAATATTTAGTGATACGTCTCACGTAACGTAGTCTCACGTAATTTCATTTTGACTTATGATATATAAATATTCAGAGGACAGTCGTAGCGCAGAGGCACAAGCGCGCAACTGTAAACGCGACAGATTGTAGCTTCGTTGTGGTTTAGCTTCTCGCATTTAGCAGGGTAGGCAGAGAGTGGACCGCCTGGGAACCCAGTGTGAAGGCACTCCGTCCATATTAAGACACTAGCGTTCCCCACTTTCCGCCGAATTCTGAAGACATGGCGCAACAAAATGAAAATATTAAATATTTCATTTCCTCGAGCAGGGATCGAACCTACAACCTGTCATGTTCCACCACAATTGGTGTCTGCGCCACGACTGGCCTCAAGTTTTGTTTCGTGGCCTGGCCTTGTTTCGTGAGCGAGCCTTATACGAGCGAGTTTAACTGTTTGAATTAAATATTCCACTAGAAACTGTCCACTATCACTCTAATTCATGTTGGTGATTTTACTATTTTTTTCTTAGATTAATTGTAAGTGAATGCTATTGCGCTTAAACTGAATTCGAATAGATTTTACTCTCTTTAATTAATATATATATATATATATATATATATATTAGAACAATTATGATATATTTTAGAACAATTACGAATTTGTTAGTCAGGCTCCGTACAGTAGTTATTATTTGGTATGGTTCCTGACTCACATATATTTTTTTAGTATTTATTTAAAACATATTAAAATTTTATTAGGAATAAATATTAATAACAAGTTTCTATTTAGTATTTTTCTTATTTTAAACACTTTTAAAATATTAATCCACCCGAGTCGATCAGAGTGTGGTCGGTTTCCAGGAGGTGCGGGTTCCAGTCCCGCTACGTTCAAAATTTTTATACGTTTTCTAAATAAATGTTTTTCTTTTCCTTAGGAACTCCACACGTCCAAACTTATGTGGAATAATGAAAAATAAACATATTGAGTATACATACATATATAGATAAAAACCCTTACAAGTCACATTCGGTTTAACAAATCCCATAAATGGGACACGCGGTCGATCACGGCACACCATCTGAAGCTGTAATTGAACCGACTACGACTGATCCATGCGTGGAGGAAACAATGTTATACCCGCTGTGCTAAGATTTCAATGGAACGTTTCATACTATATGCTTATTTTGGCTGATTGGGTTTCCGATTTGCGTCACATTTTAGTAGATGAAACATTTGAATTGAAATGTGAGTTATTCTTATCTATTTTTGATTTTTCCTACAAGTTTTTATGGAAGATCAAAAATAATGGTTATTTATATATTGCTAGTTTATATATTGGATCCACTGGTGTTGATAATATTGCAAAGGAAATGTTTAATTTTTTCCATTTTCTTCGCTACAGCGTCGAGGCAAAGCGCGGGTATTTGCTGCCACTCGACGCGCAGTGGCTCCAGAATACGGCGAAAAATAGGGAACAGCGTAACTGAACACTAGGTTCCTTCTAGTTAACCCGCTGTATACGGGAAACAGTGTGGTGCTAACAAATATGTATAAATAAACATGTGGTTGTGTAGTTTTGGTCTTCATCAATTTTGCGCATAGGCTTTCGAAATACAATCAGAATATTTTAACTGCGTAGATTTTTTTTTAATTGCAACAAATTATTGGGAACAACAACGCTTGCGTAACACCTTTCTTTCACAATTTGGCCGCATTGTTCCTGCGGTCACTTAGAGAGTTGATCGCCTACGTATCACTGTCTGCGAGTCGGTCCGTATGTACCAGCATACGGGTGTATCGATCACTTTCCATGCAACCGGTCCCAGCATGTTAGTACAGTAGAGGAATTGACGATTTGGAACTTAGAACTGCAATGTACTGTATAATGATAGATGAGAGAAATTGAACAAGAAAAACAAAGTGATTACAGGAAAAGTAGTCGTAAGGTAGTTGGGTTGTTAGGGTGGAGTTAGTTATTAGCTGGTTTTGTATATATTTCGCTTCTTTGGTCGGCTAATAATTTCAATAACAAAAGAAACAGTTTTTTGTTCTTTACCGCATAGTAGGCTAGATCGAGGGAGCCTAGTGTTAAAACGTTATATTTGCTACTTACCAGAACGAGGAAATGAAAGTAATTCATTCTGACAAGTGGAAATTGAACCCACAACCGTCGCATTTATAGTCCGAACAGGAATAAATAAAATGCGGGTATGCCACGCAATATTTTCGTCCTTCAAAGAGAAATTAGACATGATATTAAAAAATCTCAATGCGCTTTTAAGCCATGAAAATCAATATTAAATCAGCTTCTCGCTGTATCACACACACAGTAGGGCAGGCAGAGACAACCTAGTGTTAAGACTCCCATCTCCACTTTTCGCCGAATTCTGGAGGCATTTCGTGTTGAGTGACTCAATAAAGCGCTTTACCTCTACACCAGAGGAAAGAAACGAATGAAATGAAAATATAAATTTAAATGAATAATTCATTTCCTGTGGGGAACCTTCAACCAATCGAACACTTACTCACATTTGTGCCCTACGACTAGCTCCTTTAATCCATGAAATTTACTCTAATAAAAAGTATGACAACATTATATTTTTTTTTCATAGCTCTTGAGTGAGATACTCTTCGTCTTCTTGTTTCAAAGGGCACGGCTGTCGATATAACGTGACGTTAGACGTTACGAACTTCAGAAACCCGTTTAAATTTGACAATAAATCGATTATTACAATTTTTTGGATGATTATCCTAGGTCTTATCTGTAAAACTTTCGTTCACAATCACAAACTAAGAAACCGTAATATACCGAAATAATCTATACCAATGTTAACTTTAATAATTTGTCAATGTCATGAAGGTAATGTAATAATTAAATTGTACCATTGACATTGAAAAGAGCAACTGTAAAGTTTCTTACTGGTTCCCCTCAGCAGATCTGCCTTCCGAACTAGTGGTAGTTTTTTTTGTTTATATGTTCATTCGACGATTCAAAAGTGTTTACAGTAGTAACTACCAGCAGTTACAGTTAAATTTCATTATTGTGGACGTTAACTATTATATTTAGCTCAGTACGTCATACATCACACACCGACCGCCATATACTTAAATCGTCATGACGACGTCACACCTTTACTCATATCAAATAGACAACTATAGCAACACATAGTAATTTTTAAATGAAATTTTAATTGAAAATCCATGTCTAACATAATTTTTACAAATATGTACACCACGATAACAGTTTATTTCAAACATGACATAGTTACCATGTTTCAGGCTGAAACTGTGACGCGAGTGGGCGCCGCTCGTGATTGACGTTTCTCCACATAATGCGGGGTCGACGACCCCTTTGGCATTCTTCAGGCATTTTTACATGAATTGCCGTTTTGTATATAATCTAAAATCGATTTGTCAAAATTTACTATCGGTCACCGCTGTGGAAGATAACTATAGTTGTATTTGCTGTTGCTAGGGCTTATAACGGCAAACGTCGATCTAGAGTTATGTAATGGGTTTTCTATGGAGTTTAAATTTTTTAAGTATTGCAAGACTTTTGGTTGAGAAACATGTTCAGCTTTAAGCATGTAGCGTTTAAATTTGCCTAGTTTTTTGTTATTTTGGCTCTTGTTTTGATATGTTACTATCTAAAAATTTTGGACTTCTTCTATTAATATTTTATGTTAGTTCTGATTTAGAGGAGTTTTGTTGTTTTTTTATAGTAAAAAAGGGAACTTGTTTTTTTATAATAAAAAAGGGGAACTCTGTTCTCCTGTTTCCGCACATTTTAAACACATTAGAATGTAAGAAATAATAGTATTTATTAGACCACAATTATAAAGATATTAATCAATAGAATCAATGATATAATAAACGCTCTTGCATACATGTATGTGAAATATTACAGTCTATAAGTAAGTGTATTTTGTCATTGTACATGTAATGAGGTGATTGACCGTAGGTTCCGGGTTCGGTACCCGGCTGACACACCTCTTATCATATAATAAGTGACGTAAAAATGGTTTTTCCACGAATCTGTCTAGGCCTCTCTATGATAAATCTATAAATCAAACGGATTATGACATAGTTAGCAAACAAAGACGAAGAGCGTTGACTGTTTTTGTTTTAATGACTTTAGAATTAAAAATATTTATTTTAATATGTTTAAACATATTAAAATAAATATTTTTTCATATAAATAACAGTCAGTCAGTATAAGTGATGAGTTTTTGCGTCACGAAGTGTGACTGTAAAACCGGCTGGTTGTGAGTTCGATCCCCACTCGAGGAGATGA
>DWAO01007394.1:0-10224 GCA_018230605.1 Heliconius congener
ATCACTTACCATCAGGTGACCCGAACGCTCGTTTGCCGTGTCTTTTCCATAAAAATATATATATATATATATATGAGGCCGAACCTAGGCCCTATATAGAGCCAATCAGTGTTTGCTACCCTGCTTAGGATAAATCGTGAAGCTAAGTTAAGTTAACTTAAGTAAATTAAAGGTCCTTGCGGCACGATATTTCAAGGCAAACCTGATGTGATCTATTCTACTATTATTTCATTAAAAAGACAGATACCTGCAGATTTATGAACTGGGATCTTAGGCCATAAACCTAATATGTTTTTATCAAGCTTATTTAAAATATCATCTTTATATATTATCTTATTTATATAAACGCATATAAAGGTTAGCTTATATGTATAGAGGTCATCGTGGCGTAATTAGTTTAGATTAGACCAGTGGTTTTCAAAGTGGTCCCTATGGAGACGGCATTCATGTAGTCTGTAGAAGTTTAGAAATAATTTGGGGAATCCCTGGACAACTTCGGGAGCTTTAATATAAAAGTGTGATCCTCTTTGTGTATTTAATTTTAAACAAAGGTTAAAATTTCAGTAAATATGTCTTCAACATTTTTTTTCTCCTATACATTATTGTAGCTTGTTTACTTGGGGGTTCGTTGACAACTTTTGACTACTAGGAGATTAGATTTAGACTTAGATTTCGAACATTTACCATCGGCGCCTCAACAGCGTCATTTAATAAACTTACCGTCTAACGTTCATAAAATAACAATATATCACTTCAGGATTAATTTTAAAGCCATAAATGATTTTAGTCTAGATAAATCAGTAGTAAACATTGAATCAACAGATAATATATCCATGTAGATTAACGGCTTGAAGATAAATTTGCACAATGCACATATTATGCACATGGGCTTGGATATGAGTAGGAGGGAACCCGGTGTTGTGCCCACTCCAAAAAAATTATTAAGAAAAATGTAATCTGAAAAGAAAAAAATCTTTACAGCCACATATGTGTTTTGAAGCAGTAAAGGGCAGAATTCGAAGAATTCCTGTCCGACAGCAAATCTATGAGAGGGTTGAAGATACTGCACCTAGAACCATATCACGTATTTTAAAAGATAACTTAGGACTTGCAGAGACAAACTGTCAGTCATTTCTTAACTGATAATATAAAAAAGAATAGGGTGGTCAAATCAAAACAACGACTTACGCAAAAGGGAGGTCACAAAAAAAATTGTTTGCGGATGACAATTTTTTTTTAATTGAGCAATATTTTAACAAACATATTGATCGTATTTATGTTGAAAGTTCTAAAAAATATTCCCAATTGGCCTTAAACAACACTATGTTCAATAACCAAGAAGTGAACTTCAAGTATAAGACTGCGCCGGATCTAAAAATGCGATCCACTAAATCTTGATTGGAAACAAACGTTCCGGACTTCATTAGAGTTGAATACTCTGTTCATCTAGTCCTAGTTTTAATCTACTGGATTATGTTTTATGTTCAATTTTAGAGAGTAAGGCTTGCTTTAGAGCAATGATAATTTGGGGTCCCTAAAACAATACATTTGATTAGCATTGCAGAATTTCCCGTCGAAAGTGCTCCTACTACTATAGATCACTGGCCTCAATAATTAAAGAATTGAATTGTAGCCAATGGAGACCATTTCTAATAAGCTTTTTATAATTTTAATATTAATGTATTAAACGAACATACTGTAATAGTAATAAATTTTACGTATAATAAAAAAAAATATTTTTTTTATTTGTGTGACAATATATATGGCAATATATACAGCTTAATGAGACTGTAAAAACTGAGTGCTTCACGTGCGTGAATCTTCGGTACTAAATACTGTTTGGCTGAAAAAATATATTTTTTATATGGTTTATATTTACTTAAAAAAAAGATATGGCCGCTTATATAGCCAAAAACAACGTTTCGATACTATAAAGAGAATCAATATTAATAGAGTACTTTCGGTTAACCTAGAATTGTGAAATTTGCCAGCTAGCATCTACAGGTAGGACTAGTTCAGAAAAAAAATCTGAAAACTATACATTTGTAGATAAATAAAAAAAAATATATAGGCTTAAATAGCAGAAAAACACGTAGTTCGACACTATAAAGCAGTGTTTACCAACGTGGGGCCCACGCCCCACTAGGTCCCACTAGTCACACTTCGTGCCACTGCGATACGACTGGCCGTAAATAATTATTTGATATAATTTCGTTTGACGAGATCAAATTATAAACTGGGTGATTGGAGTCTCCAAGGACACCACGGGCTCTTCGCTACGTAGTGTTTCACATCATTCAGTTTGTGTTTATTTGAAATAAGTGTCCGACAAAACTGTTGTAATAGTTCGTTGATTTAATATTCATATATATTGTATAGATATAATTGATAAGTATTTGATTTCATTTTTATAATTAAAAATTTTAGAATGTTTAGGGTCGGGCATGGCACAAAAAAGACTGGGAAACACGTAAACGTAGAATTATAAAACTTCGACTAGTTTAAGAAAAAATCTGAAAGCTATACATTTGTGGTTAAATCCTAAAAAATAATAGCTAAAAAGGGGGGCAAAATTTGGTATTAAAGCTGCTAATTCAAGTGAGGTATCAGATGAAAGGGCTTTGGCTTAGCTGAATTTTACAAAAGCTCAAGACCTTTAATTTTTGTTCGGAACCCTCGGTGGGAGAGCCCGAATCGTACTTGTCCGGTTTTTTTTGTAACTGATTATCCTCCGAATGAAAGTTCACGTCCTTGTCATACATTTTATTTTATGAAATATAAATAATATACAGGTCATACACATCAGCGCTCTTTATACGGGACGCAGGGAAAGCATATAGGGAAAAATATTTTAAGCCCTTACCTTAAGAAATTAATCAAGATATCTCAAAAGTTTAGACGTAGATTTTTTTTCATTTCACGATCCTTAAAGGGTTAAACACCCTACTAAGGGTTAAACAACTTTAAGGACAAACAGCTACCAATACCATATATATTTCGGAATATGCGTTTTATTTTACAACGATATTTTTATTGTTTGTTTGTTTGAAAAAATCACTTTTTCATTTTGGAAAAAAAAATTGTATTAGGCTTTTATAGAGCAGTTAAAACTGTAGTTTCATTTCAAAGTGGTGCTAACAAAAACACTCTGTACAATCTAAATGCTGTATACAAATGGTTTATTGTATTGTTATTACTTTTTCAGTAGGTACTAAGATATTTTTTAAATAAATTACTAAAATATTATAAATTTATTAATTTCGGTTAATCCAAATCACTGTTTCTTATCTAAGCTTATAAACTGTGTTATGGATATATTTATACAGTGTCTTATCAAACTTTATTGTTATAATAAGAAAAATATTGGTTTATGACTGTCTATATGTTTTGATTTAAAAATAAATACAAGATTATATATATAGCGCTATCACTTCAGGTACGATTACTAATTCTGTCCTATCTATTCGTAAACCCATTGATTTACAACACAATTAAAATGAATGAATGAATGAATTTGTGAATAATGTTCTTTGTTTGTACGCATTGACCATATTACGTGTATAATAAACTTAAATAATGTGTTTAATTTATATTTAATACCTACATGGATAAATATTTATCGTTGTATCGGCTTGGGATAACACTGGTACAAAGTAAAGTTATTAAGGTTGTTTATTTATATTTACATAAAAACGCCTTTACACCATACTTTTCCATTGTTTTCTTTGTTTATTATTAATTTGGTGTAATAAAATATTAAATAAATAAATAAATAAAAAGTTGGTACGGTGAAGAAAATCGCTATTTATTAAAAAAAAAAGCTTTGTCGATGTTTGGGGCTGCCTACCTTAAAAAGTAACAACGGAATCTTTCTTATACAACCTTCTTCGTTATGCGTCTGTCCATCTGTCAAGATTATTTATCTCTATCTTATATCAAATATTATTAAGGTTTCTGATCTCTTGAAGCAAAAAAATAATCAAGCTTCTGAGCCAACGCAATCAAAAGATTTATGCATCGATTTTGCTACACTTTGTATGAAATTCGTCTCGTAATCAAAACCTATAGAAAACTACCTGAGGAGCTACAATTATGAAATTTGGCACGAAATGAAAACTTACTACGATACAAATTAAGAAAAAATCCGAAAATAATTATTTATGCATAGGTAGTTTATAGGAAAAATATAATTAAAAACTTTTATTTGTATATAAATGAGCCATATGCTCGCACAACTAAAATTTGAAAACTTTTAATTGGCGCGGAAGCCCCGGTGAACGAGTCCGACTCGCACTTAACTAGTTTTTATTGTAATGAACATCAATGTGAAAAAGAGATACAATGAGTTAACATTAAATCTATTTCTAACTTTATTTTTTACTAGATATGTGAATAAGTACCTACTTACATAAATAATGAGCGATATACCTATAACATGAGGTACCAAAATGACTAACAATGAAATATAAATATAGGTATTATAGAAAATATTTAGATATAGTTTATGTTATGTACTTACCGCAATCCTCAAAAACAACAGAGGCGCGGGTGGCTACAAAAACTAAAGGCAGCACTAAGCACAAAAATAACATTCGTACTTTACTAAATGATTGCATAAATCATACTTGGTCGCATTTAATTTCTCATTGAAATATATCAAATGGGCCCTGACGATTGCCTATCGGATGAGATAACATCGTCACTACTGGAATTCTGATGCATTAGAGGAAGGTGATAATTATTAGTGATAATTAACATGACAAACTTAACGAGTTGAATATATGATAAGACTAAAATAATGTTAAAATGGTAAAAAAATCTGCCAATATAGGTACGTAAAATACACGGCTTTGTAAAGTGTTACCTACATACTAATGTAGGTAATTATTGAACTAATATAAATTTATAAGGAATTTTGTGGCCAATATTAAATATGACAGATTGTCAGATTTAAAAAGTAAAGATTATTTATTAGAATTAACAATATTAAAAGCGGCAAAGTGGACTCATATAAATAGTCACATAATCACGTTCCTTTGTACAACTGTGTAACCTTAATGTAACGACCCCAAATATAACGATTTCCTCGAAATAACGATTTTTTCAAAATCCGATAAATCTGCCATATATCTGCCCATAAGTGCTAAAACAAAATATACCTTTATATTATGAATACTTTAGTTCAAAACTTTTTATAACGAAAATCAAAGCAAAAGATTCTATAATTTTGAAGTCGGTGTTAAACGAATGCTACAACAATCTTATTACAATATGTAATAATAAAATTACTAAGAATATTTGTTTTACTTGGCACCGACTTCCAATTTATAAAATCTTTTTCTTAATTATTTTTGCTTAACAAAATCAAAATACGTTTAAGTTTGTGATTTTTTTACTTTATTTTTTTATTTGCGTTGTTTGAAGTCTGTTTTTTTGTTTTTAAAAATAAATTTATTTTTCAATTATATGTGATGGACCTTAAAAGGATGCTTCTCAAACGAGTTGGTAGTGGTTATCTTATGTAAAATTTCAATGTTAATTAGGTAGGTATTATTTTTGTGGAAAACTAACATTTTGGTATATTGACAAGAACATACATAATAATATTCGGGCGAATTGGGAATCAAAAGTTGGTTGAAAAGAAATGCAACGATGAGGATCCTCATTTCTGGCACCAGTTTTAACAATGTTTTTCGTGTAACTATTACATTATAATTATATTTTTAGAAAAAAAACCACACTGCTTTAATTTCAACCGGATTTGCCAAATAGCCAATAGCAAAATTTTCTTTCAAATAAAAAAAGAATAATCGGAATCGGTTGGCGCGATATTGAGTTATTCGCCAATTTGGCGCGCTCATACCTAATGCTAATTTCAGACTTATGTGATTTTCTCATTAAAAAAAAGGTAAAAAACAATACTTATTTAGAAAACGTATAAAGATTTGAACGTAGCGGGACTCGAACCCGCGCCTCCTGGAAACCGATCAAATCGACCGTTAAAATTTTTATACATTAAAAAGGTAAGCAACATCTTAGGTGGAACCACAGAACACATATACCCAAAGGGTGGATGGAACAAAGCAAACAGTTGTCATGAGCACTTAGCATGTCCCAGTAGACAGCTGTCAATCAATTTATATCATACATAGAGATGCAATATCTTTCTGAAAAAAAAATTGACGTGAAAAAAAATCGGTCATAAGAACGATATATCGATGTTTTTGCTGATGTTTTCTTTTTTTTATGGTGCATTATTTGCTTCCTGACATTAAAAATTCATATTTTAATATATGAATATTATTTATTAATTTTAATTGGGAATTCTTGAGACAGAGTTAAGGAAAAGAAGCTTAGGTGTGCTTGTCTAAAGTAACGGCTGCTTCAGCTTTGAAGACCAAGCGCCCACTTGGAAAAGATATAGTAATGACGGTAAGACACGATAAAGATTTCATATCGTCTCGTGTCATATGGTATCTTTCTTTATTGGTGTAACAGGAAAAGACAAATACATTTAAGCCTCAGTTTCGCTGATAGAGCCTGGAATAGCTTCAAAAGATATTTTAAGTTTCTTATTTTTTGTTTTAACTGCCTGTGGTATTTTCATATGAATAAAATTCAGAATCATCTTTAACAGATTCATCGGTGGTTTTATTCTTTGCTTTGGTTCTAAGCGAGTGGTTACATTCCTGTACTAATAATTTAAGTAATAACTAACCATTTTAAAAATTAATATAAGTACAGCACAGTATTCAAATAGGAAATACAAATATGTATAGGTTTGTTGTTGTTTTCGAACACAGTAAACAACGATGTTTATAATTGAGATCGTAAATTGTTCTTTACACTCTTCAACAACGAAACTTACGTCTTTACGTATCGAAGATATATCGCTCGCGGAAACATCGATGTTTACTGGCTATATATCGATGTTTTACAAACATCGAAGTATCGTTTTGATCTATCCCAGCACAGCTCTAATCCTATCGTATCGTATCGCAAATGATATGTCACATGTGACATTCGTGTCGCATTCTCGAACAGACTTGTTTATGATTGTTTGTTAATTATTAATGTTAAAGTTACGTTTTCAATTATTTCACAATGCTAAGCAAATATAGAACAACAATATTAAAAATTCGGCCTACACAATATGTTACTAGTCGTTTATGCCATGTAGCAAATAAAGGAAACGAAATCAAACAAAGCCCAAAAGTAGCCCAGGATGTTATGAATTATTTAGAAAGTTCCCCAGATTATGAAAATATTATTACTGAAATACCAAAGAATCTTTTAAAGAAATATAAAACACCTGAATCTATGTATTTAATTAACAAAAAAACTGCAAAAACTATCACAAATACACTATTAGGTTATATAAATAGAGGAGCTCCTTTAGTTGAAGTTAATCCAGGTTTTGGTTTTTTAACACAAGAACTCCTTAAGTGCCAAGATAATCCTATTTATTTATATGAAGTTTCTCATAATTTTACACAATTTTTGAGTGTTAGTTTTGTTGTTATAATTTCATGAAGTACAATTTAGGATTAATATATTTGTTATAAATATGTGCCTTTTTTCTTTTCTAGGAAATTAAAAAACAAAATCCCCAAAGAATAAACTATAAAATAGCAGATTTTTTCGGAATGTGGAGGCTGGCTTTCAAAGATAAAATTGATCAAGGAAATAGGATTCACGAATTATTAGGCGACTTAAGTACTTATGGCAATGGTATATCTATTTAAATTTATTTAAAAAGAAAAATATTTTATGTTGAGAAGAATAGTGTTTGGAGTACCAATTTTCTAAACCATTTTCTTTTTATTTAGTGAATTTATTTGATATATAATACAAATAGTTTAAAATATTCATATTTTTTTAAAACTGATTATACTTTTTGAGAATAATTAATACAGTAATTGAATAAAATATTTCAGATAGATTATTGACCATAATAGGCGCAATGCCAAGCTTATCATTTGTAAGACATTTAATAAACACCATTGTCTTTCATAATGATACAAACAATTTAGGAAGACCTGATTTGTACATTGCTATGCCCGGACATCATTATGAGGTATGACTATATTTCTAAATTTATAACTGTATAAATATAAAAATCGAACACTAATTTTCTTCAGTTTCTTATAGATAGTGGTATACAAATGGGGAAACACAAATCAGTTCCAGCTTTATTTCAATTACTCTTTGACTATAAGGTATTAGATAAAATACCTAAAGCTCACTTTTTACCTTGGACATACACTCCATCAACTAAAAAAATATCTGTGGTAAGTCCCTAATATGTAGCAAAATATTTTACTACTATTAACTTCAGTCTTCCTGTATTCATCTGGTTATAAAAAATTCATACAATTCTCTTTTTATTTTTTGTATATGATTTCTTTATATCCACAGAGGAAAAAAATAATAAATTTGATATGTATATTAATTTTATCACAACCACTGTGTACAACTGTACAGTCATGCAATTTTTTATTGTGTAAACTACTGTATATATTTATTTTTAATACATTTTTTTTACTTAACAGATGGATGAGTATTGCTTATACTTTGTAAGGATAACACAAAAGGCAAAATTACCTTGTTTGCCAGAATATTTACCACTACTCTGGTACTTTTTCAAGCCTCATACATTCTCTAAGTCCACCAGAGTTATTCCAATGCTGGAGTATGTAATCCTTTTTCTTTTTAACTTCACATTATATGAGTGCGTATGTGTAGCTAGTGTCAGAACAGTCTCCTACTTTCTACCCAAATTTGGAGACTGTATATTTAGTGAGTGACAATACTAGAACAATGAAATGAAAATAATTGATTTCCATGAGCGGTAATTAACCCTCAACCATTAATTATACAGTCGCTTGTGTACCACAATTGTGTACCATAGTATCTTATTTTTTCTTTAATATAGAAAAGAAAATCATTAACTTTGAAGTGATGTAAAAATATTTATTTGTTTAATTTATGAAATAAATAATATAATTTAGACAATGGATCCCAGGATGTGGTGTTTGGCTAATAACGGGACAAGATCCGCCAGACACAAATAAAAAGTTATCTCCAAATGAGTCCGATGCAAAATTGCCACACATGACTATATTTACTGAATTTGGTGATTTAAATTTACAACAAAAAGTTACTGTTTTTAAAAGGTACTTAGTAACATATATTACCTATATTATATTATTAACATATGTGTTCTTTTTTAACATCAAACTATATCCTGCATATAGCAGGGAAGGCAGAGAGAACATAGTGTCAATACACTCCTTTCAGAACTATCCACCCAATTTTTAGATATAATGTGTTAAGCAGGGAATTAGCCACACAATAATTTTAGTTCCCTCAAATGGGGATCAAACCCATAAACATTGTGATATCAGTCAGAACCAATGGCAACATTAAATTAGTACTGAAAATTAAAAGTATTTAGAATTATGTTGTGTATTATTTAAAATAAGTAGTGATTATAATTTTTACTGATTTTCAGATTTATTTCTTGGCCAGAATTTGAACAGTGCCCATTTAGAGTGACCATGGAAAATAATTTACCAAAATTTGCATGTACAGATTTAGATGGTGAAGATGATAAAGTTACCATTGGTGCACATTTAGATGACATAGATAGTTCTGATATTGAAATTGAAACTGATAATGTTTGATAAATCATTATAAAAAAATATATTTTTATTCCAACCTTTATAATGAGTATGTTCTAATGAAAAGTAAAAAATGCAATTATCAAGAGAGCAACAAAAGAATGAGAAAAAAGCCTAAATTGAAAGAAATTTCATTTTTTTAGCTGCTTGCTGTATACTGCACATAGCTGGATAGGCATAGAAACCTGGAAACCTAGTGTTAGGACACTCCATACCCCAGTAAGGCACGTCCATTAGCCACTTTTCGCCGAATTTTTGAGGTATTCGGTGTTGGGCGGCGACACCGCGCTTGCCTCGACACCAGAGCTAGGAGTGAAAAATATCAAATGTTTCATTTCACCCTAGTAGTAATCTAACCCACAAACATGGCGTTCAGAGACGCCCGCTAGTAACCTTGAGCTACAACGGCCTCAATAATATTTTAAATGATTGATGATTTCGAAACGTTGGGTTGCCAAAATATATAATCTTAAAAGGCCAGTCGTAGCGCAGTGGCACAAAGTGTGACTGTAATACCGACTGGTTGTGGGTTCGATCCCCA
>DWAO01007395.1:0-10223 GCA_018230605.1 Heliconius congener
ATTTCTTTCGGTTATCTAATAACATTATCATTTTAAAGACAATATCCATACATTGGTAGCTAAAGTTTTAGCAAATTCAATAAAACTACTTATACCGTAGCAATATTGTTGCATGCAACTCTTTATTTTGACGTAACTTTTTCACCGACCAACCGATTGAAACAAACAAAAACTGCATTTTAATTGGTTAAGCCGTTTCTGATATTAGAATGAACAAACGCACAGACAAACAAACAAAAATTTTAAAAATCATTGTTTTGGATTCTATTACTTTATTAAAAGCTCTTGATAACACTTCTTTTTTCATATATCTTCCATGTAGACACCAATCCCTCCTTACGATTTTATATTATAAGTATAGATTACGATACTTAAAAAGCAAGCAAAACTTGATCAAAGTAAATTCATGCATAAAAAAATAAAACAAAACGTTCACATTATTACAATATACAATATTAATAAATAAATATATATTAAACAATTCGTTTCAGGTGGTAATATGACGGCGATCGATCAGTATCCGTGGTTGGCCATGTTGGAATACATAGGGACAAAAGACAGCAAGCTAAAATTGCTTTGCGGCGGTGTTTTAATTAGCGGTAGATACGTACTCACCGCTGGACATTGTGTGAAAGGGCCAGTTCTTAGAGTTGGCACACCGTGAGTATTCCTCTACAATATAATAAATTTAGTAAAAAGTAAATAGCTAACATAGTAAAACAGAAGATTCGCGAAGTATGTGAGTTCGAATACCATTAATGTTCGTTATTGTTTTGTAACAAGTACTTAAAATGGAAAGTGTAAAATCACCATTTCTGCTTATTACTATGTCGCTAAATTAAAATGCGTGAAATCAAAAAAATATATTCTATTTCTAGTTGCACTTCCAGTACAAATGTTATGTAAATTAAGATGTGTATCAATTCCAGTCGTAGCGCAGCGGCACGAAGTGTGACTGTAAAACCGACTGGTTGTGGGCCCACTCGAAGAGATGAAATATTTACTTAAATTTATATTTCTATTTCTTCGCTCTGGTGTCGAGGCAAAGCGCGGCGTTGAGTTCTGCCACTTAACACGCAATGCCTCCAGAACTCCGCAGAAAGTGGGGAGGGTGTCTTAACACTTGGTTCCCTCTACCTACCCTGCTGTATGCGGGATACAGCAGTTATCTAACTGCTGTACTAAATAGTTAATATCTCGAACAATGACAATAAGTCAAAAGTAATACTACAACAAAACTTTTATGTGGTAAAAAAACATATTTAAACCAAAATAATCTACACAGCATTATCATCTCAACCCTAAATTTCAGAACTAACGTCCGACTCGGTGAATACGATATAAGTACACAAGGGCCGGATTGCGTTTCAGTGGAGGGAGGCGGCGAAGACTGCACTGAAGGCACAACTATTATACCTATAGAGAAAATCATTGCTCATCCAAATTATGATCCAGCATCAACACTCAGAAGAAACGACATTGCAATATTGAGACTCGAAAGTAATGCGCCGTATACTGGTAAGAAATTATAGCAATAACAACCATATAATTAATAACATATGTATTAGATATAATTATTTCAATCTGACCGACACAGTGTCTTAATGTAAACGCGACAGTGGGTTCGATTCTTAGTTAGGAGAACGATCTATTTTCATTTTCTCGTTTCGATAACAAAACAAAGCGCAGCATTGATTTCTACCGCTTAACGCGCAATGCCTTGTAAATTAGGAATTGTGAAAATATTTCAGGAAATATTATTATTATTATTGCTAAGATCTATCTTTCTTAATCTATAATTTTGTCAAAATCTATACATTTAATTATTTAAAGAAGTTCCAGAAGTAGATATAAATGCCTACTACAAAAAGCCTTTAATATTTTTAGAGCAGCTAAACTGCCATTGTTATAAATACATACTGCTAGATACCACAAAAAGTTGCCTAGACTAGTCTCGTCATACACTTTCAAACCTAGTACTCTCAAAATAAACTTTAACTATATATAAAATCTATATATAAAGCTAAAGATTCGAATCGAAGATTTATTTTAGTGTTGGATAGTCCATTTATTGATAAAAGCTATAGGTTAGATTATACGACGGTCCAATGTAACCCAGAAGGTTGCCAGATCCAGGCTTATCATTTCCATGGCATTTCTGCCACGTGACGAACGCAATCAGAGGTTTAGTGTCTACCTAACTACCTTTTGGTTGATATTCTTTTTGTGAAAATCTTTTTAAATTGTCTAACATAAATGTAAATAATTTTTAAATTACCTATTTAAAGCATAAATAGTTAACTTTGATTGAATTAAAGTATTATTTATGAATTCTGGGAAAGCAAAGTGAATTTACTGGTCACCGAACAACACCCTAAAACAAGGACAACCCCGGCTATCTGGCAGCCCTAATAACCCACCATGCCAGCGATCATCTGTCCTACACTACTGTCATTACTACTACCATACCATACTTTCACTACGGAGGCAAAGCCCTATGCAAAAGCTAATTAATTATATGAAATATACATTTTATAATAATATATTTAGTAGTATACATTTTTAGATTCCAACAATTAATCCGATTTATCAGGTTAAATAGTTTAATTTAAAATATATGTTTCATCTTTATTGTTTAGACTTCATACGACCCATATGTCTACCAATATCTGACATCGCGACTGCGGCAAACTTGCCTATAACGCTATACGCAGCCGGATGGGGAGCAGTTAGTGACGTACAGAGCTTCAGTAACATTAAGCTTCAAGTGGATCTGCCATATAGAAGTATAGAGGTAAAATATCACAATAATATAAATATATAATTTGAGGCCATCATGGCGCAGCGGCATAGCATTTGACTGTAACATTTATGCGTAGGTATTCGTAGGTATTTGAGGACCGAAGAACTTGAACTTGAAACTTGAATCTTAAACTTCACCAAGCATTATTCTAAATTTCTAAGTCAGACTTTATACTAGTGCTAGCTTCAGTGACGCTAAGTATAGTAATGTATTAACTTCCATAGATTTATCAACTTACGCAGTCTACTCTTCTTACACATGTTTTTATTTAAAAAAACAATTATGCAAATCATTTTATTATTTCCAGGAATGTCAACCCGCGTATAATATTTCGAGGCGGCAAGTTCCACTATGGCCGGGACAATTATGCGCCGGGGGTATCGCTGGCAAGGACTCGTGCAAAGGCGATTCGGGGGGTCCCCTGATGTCGGACAACGGCAGGATCTATCAAGTCGTCGGCATTGTGAGCTTCGGACCAACGCCGTGCGGTATTGAGAACGTCCCTGGCGTTTATACCAAAGTGTTCCAATATTTACCGTGGATAAGAAGTCAAATTAAACCTTAGACAGAATATGAATAATAGTATAATTGTTATATATAAGACTTTTTATAATTATGTATAAAGATTTTTTTACATATCAAAATCTTTGATTTGTGTATACTAATATAATTTTCAGCTGTTGCCATTGAATAGTTACGCTTAATCATCTGTGTAACGCAGTGAAACTGTGCTTCACATCTAGACAGATTATAGGTTCATTTCCCTCTTATTTTAATGATTATTTTTATGTATATGTTGTATTTTATTTAAATATTATTTTCTATTCTCCGGTCATCTACATACATTAAAAACTAAAAAGCTTTAGCCTATTCAATAAAAGAGTAATATGTGGCAATTTTGTCATACAATAATTATTTGAATTGACATAACTTTTCATTTATGATGACCGATTGAAATAAAAGAATCGCTATATGTTAAGGGAAGCTTACCAAAAAACAATAGTGAAAACTGCATATTTAAAATAATTATATATGTAGAATACCTAAGTAATTTAGGTATTCTATGATAATAAAGCTCTAGTTTTAATTGTAATTTGTTAATTACCTATATAACCTGAAGTCGTTCATATAAAGTAGGGACGTCTTGGAGTAAATAAGTAAATATCCCTAAGAGAAGACGCGTGTCACTCCTAGCGCGTGATCAATAATATTGGAAGCTATAAAAAGAAACTTAGCTATAGAAGCTATAGAAAGTACTTAGCAAACTAAGCAACTGCTTCGAAGTCACGGTAGAGTATGAAAGTGTATCCGTGGCTTCGAAAAACTGCAGAGCGATGGAACGTGGGGTTTTAGTGAGTAGGATGCAGAAGCATGACTCTCACATAATCCGCATCATATTTCTCCAGGCATGCGGATACCCGTAACATGGTTTCCCCATGAAAAAAAATGGGACGTCTTGGTGCTTTGACTTCGTTTCCGATATGTCGAAGCTTCCGATTGAAATAACATCTCCGACTCCGACTTTGATTCCGAAAATGTTTAATCGAAGGTAAAATCGAATGATCCGGGATGATTGCCGCGGTGTATAGACAATTTTAAATGCTTGAACTAATTCATCTCTTTTTGAGCGTCCGCATATATTAAAAATATCCGATGATTTCAAATTTGTTAATTTAACTATTTATTAAGTTAGATTAGCTATTTTTATGTTTTTGAACTACTTCTTGTGATAAAACATACTCACTAAAAGGATTACACGTTCACATTGTGAGTGCATGTTCGATCCGACTCCGACTCGAAGGCAGATAAACCGAATTGAAAAACTCCGATCTCGGCTTCGGTTCTGTGGAATCACTTCCATAACATGCTAAATACAAATAAAGCTTAATAAAAATTGTCATAATGACATTTCGAAAACCATCACATTCAAACATGATTCGGTATCACTTTCCAAGTACCTACATTTAACGAACCGTCGGGGAAACACTTGCATATACAAAAATATTATTAATATATTTTCAATATGAAGGCAGAATAAACAACAAGTTTGTATAATACATGGACTAAATAATTCCAACAAGAAAATAACATATATGTAATAACAATTTCAAAATAATATAAAACATATTACTCAATGAACAACTTTATCTTGTTCATTTACGCACATACAAAACGTACGTACGTGTTTTGGGCTCTTAAATAAATATAATATATTGTATTGCAAACAGGAATGTTGTGAATGAGAGAATTATCTAACAGACAATGTGTAACTATACTCAGTTTATATTATGGCTATTATTAATTATAATAGCCAAAATATAAATTGAGTATAGTTACACATCGTCTGCTTTGAGCCTAAAACTGCTAAATCCGTTTTTTGTCGTTATGTACTTACTCATACATTTTTATACTATTCGAAAGTGTACAAAAAAAAGTTGACCTTTATTTCACTTCGTATAACCTTTTTATCAGCTTCACCCCTGTATCCCGCACATAGCAGGGTAGACAGAGGGATCCCAGTGTTAGGACACTCTGTTCCTACTTTCCACCGAAGCTTTATTTTCGAGGCGTGTTGTGTGGCTGCCTATAACATATACCTAACCTAACTTACCTAGTAGAAATACAAATCAATTTTCGACATTATAAAAACCTTTTGATAATATATGTACCGAAACGTTTACACTCTAAGCCGACGATTTTAAATATAAAGAATAATATATATATATATATATATATATATATAATTCTTATAAATAAATTTAATACTTTTTAAAGCTTTCTCAAGACTTAGTGGGACCGCATCAGAATACGATTCTGATGGTTGTGGTTTCGATCGATTCCATCCCCACTCGGAGAAATAAGAAAGGAACGGAAGTATCTTGCACCAGGTTCCTTATACTACCCTTTATTTTTCGTAATATTAAAAAAAGTTCTATTCATGATAGTCTCTCTTAATAATATATTAATCTCAATTAATAATTGCATTACACTGCTCGCGTAAAAACTTATCGCCTACCTAAATAGGTATATAATTGGGAAATAACTAATCACTTTTTTAATTACTAAAAGACTTAAGTTACGATTTACGAAATAATAACCAAAATAATTTATCTTTTTTTTCTTCGATACACTTAAACAAATGTATAGATAATTAAGTCAGTTAGTAATTAAGTTAATATAGTTACAGCAGGCGAAGCCGCGCGGGGGCCGGTAGTAACTAAATATAATTATGAAGGATTGTCATAGACAAATTTAAGTAATTTCCTTAACATGTCACAGGCACAGACACTTTATTTTCCTTCCTGTATCAAATATGAGGTAGGTATTGTGTTTAGAATTCACAAGACACTGTTAACTTATAAACTAACGTTGAACACTTTGAAAGTTACTATTATACGGTGCTAAAATAAGCAAAAAAAGAGTGGCTCTGTTATTATATTTAGAAAACTAATATAGGTACAAAATACATTTTTTTAATATCAGTTATTTATTATCTGCGGCCTGCCCCGCCGAACCAAATGGAAATCATTTACACTTGGCACATTTAAGTTCTCTGAGCTATCGTTATATAGTATGCCTATAGCGTTCCTGGCCCCATGGACTATACAACATAAAAAAAATTTTCAATTCGAACCATTACTTCTTGAGATTAGTACGTTCAACAAAACAAACGTTTTGTAATATAAAAGTACTGACTATAAATTTACCATGGCCAGGGTTCACATCTAAGATCACTGCTGACTTAAGAGTAAGAGTTACTAGCAGGCAAGTCATTAACGATTATTACAAATTAATTTAAATAGTAAGGCAGGCGTTAAGTTCCGCCACTAAACATGCAAATTCTGAAGAATTCGGCGGAAAGTGGGGAAAGGAATTTTATATAGATAAAAAAAAATATATAATAATGACATTTGTCTCTATTGGCACCAATTTATTGATGATTAAACACTAACTTTGAGTCGAGCTATATAGACAAATCAGTTGATCAAAACAGTGTAACAAAATCTCTTTATAGAAATAATAGAAAATTTTAAACTAATAAAAAGCAATCAAAAAAACCTGTTTGTTATTTAAAATAGGACAATGGAATATGAGTTAATCCTAGAAGGGTATTTTGAAAATCCAGTTTATAAACTTTTTTTAAAAACCGAAAACCGAAATTTACATACTATAAACTATTTTTAGAAACCTATTAAATGTGTCACAAAACGCTTTTAATATCACACATGCAGGCGGGGAAACCCCAAAAGTTACAATATTGTACAACAACAAGTAAGTATAAAGTTTTAAGTATTCATTTAAATATTTAACATATTATTATTTTATAATATGAATTAATCTTACAAGTCTATTTTGAAAATACAGAAATAAGAATTCTAAACTATTTTACAGTAAATTTTGAAATAACCACCGAAATTCACATACTATAAACTATTTTTAGATACCAGTTAAATGTGTCACAAACGCTTTTAATATCACACATGCTGGCGGGGAAACCCCAATAATTACAACATATGGAACAACAATAAGTTAATAAAAGTTAATAAAATTTAATTAAAGTTAATAAAGTATTCATTTAAATATTTAATATAATAATTATTATTTTTATTATTTTAAGCCGTCGTGGTTATGAGGCACAAGAGAGCGACTGTAAACGCGACAATTGTAGGTTCGTTTCCTACATTCCCATTCGTGGGAATGAAATATTTATTATTTCCATTTCCTCGTTCTGTCTAAATAAATTATGGCTTTTGATCGATCCCTATTCATTTTTATACTCTGATATCATAAACTGCGGTATTTGCTTATGTGGTATTCCACTTATAAATTAAAGCATCTAAAAAATGTTAAGGGTAGAGAGCGGAGTGTCCTTACACTGAATTATCTCTGTCTACACTGCAATACTGTATATATAGATACAAGAAACTAAAGAATATAATAGTGTTATATATGCATGTTTAAGTTGTACTCTTAAAACTAACAGTACATCGACCTTTTGTGTATAAACTTTCATTTGTAAATTTCAATATGCCAGTCATAAGTAGCGGTAAAAACGTTTTAAATAAAAAACGATTGGAGTCCTTTAGGTGTACTGTTTTTATCCTGTACACTAAAGGTATATTAGTAACTAGCTCACACCTACGGCTAAAATGTGAATAACGCATTGTAAGTGCCCAAGTAACTGACCGCAGTAGAACTTTAATATCGGTTTAACTGTCCTGATACGACAATTGGCTCTATTCGGTGCGATTACATATATTTATAAATATTTAAAATTTATAATAATTTAACGGCAATATAACGGCAATATTTGTATGTTTGACAAAGAAACGTTTAACATCCTTCATGGCGTTAAACGCAAAACTATGTTATATAGTTTCCATTGTTACTAATATCAATATTTGTTTATTTAAAGCTTCATGCTGTATAATGAAATATTAAATACTTCATTTCCTCGAGTGGGAATCAAACCCACAAATTCACGCCACACGCGTGGCTTGCAGAAATAGTTAAATATATATAAGTCCTAATAAAAGTCCGCGACACCGTATATTGCATTATTTATAGGCATTTTGTAAAAAAAAAAAAAAATATATAGAAAATTGCAAGGTGGCATTTAACCAGTTTTTATTTGATATTCATATTGTAACTTACGGAGTGAAAGTTATTTCATCATCAAGGTAATTTTATAAAGATGAGCTTTTGTTTCTATAGCATGTAATTCAAACGTATACTTTACGAGAATATGTAAAATTGAAAAAAATCAACGCTCTGTTTACTTCCCCGAATGTTATCTATGGATAGATGTGTGCCAAAATAAGCGTTAAGCTAAAACACGCTATTAAAGTCTTGCACGAAGAATATATTTAAGTATCTCATTTTACAGATTAGATCGAATTCCGATCGACCCGCAAGCCTATGTTCAAAATCCGCAGAGGTCGCCGCCAACGACGTCCTCTCTAGCAGCTACGTAGTGCTTGCTTTTTCTCTAGGACAGAGAACCCTCTTCCCTTCCCGACTGACTAATCTCAAGTTCGAAAAAAAAATGCAACCGTGCAAACGAGATTGGAGAAAGAATGTAGTTGTAGTATTATTTTGATAATATTTAACATTTAAGTAAAAATCGTATAATTAATCCTCAAGTTAAAAAATATATATTTTAGGTTCTATCCCTACTTACAAACCTTCTCTGGCGTCGTTTTCTATGGTATTAATTGGTAAAAATTGATTGTTTGTTTTCTGATTTGGTCTAAGTTATAAAAAAAGAATGTTAATTGAATGTGTAAATTATATAAGCAATCTGTAGGTAAGTAAATATTTAAAAAAGTAAATAAATATTTAGTTATGCAGCAGTATTAGCTTTTTTTAGCAAAGCACAAAATAATCTTTCCTTTTATTGATATAATAATTTTTGATCAAAAACATTGGTCACTTTTCACATAAGATTTTTACCCAAGAAGCAAAGATATTTAATATTTTCATTTCCTCGTTCTAGGAACAAAGCGAAGCGCGGGGTTGAGTTCCGCTAAACTACAACTTAACGCGCAATGTCTCAAAAATTCAATAACGTACGTACATAAAAATAACAAAATTAGATGAACTCCAAATGAAACAGGTTTATTTGCGTATATTTAGTATTATACGTTTTTGGAAACCCGACGCTTCAAGCACATTGTAGTAGTCAATGGTTACGAGTAGACTGACGTTCGTCGTAGAAACTACCGCCAACGATTTCTTAACTGCCACGCGTACTGTTTAGGATTCAGGGAAAATGTGCTGCCTGTATTTTACTTTCTGATGTGGTGGGTTTGAGAATAAAAAACAAAATCTTTAGTAGTGATGCCACCCACATGGCTAACAACCGTGAAAATCAAAGACCTTAATTAATTTATTTTGTTTTGATTAACAAATAATAATATAAAATAAAATAACAATTTTTATTTTGTCTACTTTTGTAAAAATGAAACATGAAATCTAACACACACATAAAATAAAGCATAAATTAATCATTGAAAACTAGTTACTTCTATTTTAACGTCGATTAAAAAGAATCATAGTTTAAATGTAGAAAAATACCAGCATATCATTCAGTTGTAAAAAATATAGAACAAAAGTTGTACAATCAACTGATTTAGCATATTAAAACAAGTTAGTTCCATATGTATACAAATAAGAATCTGATTTACGATTAACATAATAATCTTTAAATAATTAATTTAAAAATTATTACTGTAAACATAATATTCAATTATACAAGTCTATAGCTTAGAAACATATGACACGGTTTTAATATATAAGACTGGACTTTTGGGCTAGTCGTTAGTGGCGTAGTCAGTGACTTTGATTTATAAGATGGACATTGTGGGTTTATTTATTTATTTATTTATTCTTTATTGCACACATTTTTAGAAAATAAAAA
>DWAO01007396.1:0-10223 GCA_018230605.1 Heliconius congener
TTGAGTTCCGCCACTCAACACGCAATGCCTCCAGAACTTGGTGGAAAGTGGGGAAGTACAGTGTGAAGCTGATTTTGATTTATTCATAATTTATTCAAAGCAATGACCCAAAAATATTAATATATATATAATTATTTGCCATCCAATGAAACTAAACTATAACATATTTTGAATTTACACCGGATGCCATATATTTTCTATTGTCAATAAAAGACGCGTGTATAAAACCGCCGGAAACTTTATAGTTCGTGCATAACTTATTAAAAAGATTAACGACTGTCGTTAAAAACTAGGTAACGAAAATTTGCTACCGTAAATCCTAGCTATTATCATTTATCTTACAAGTAAAACGTGAAAATAAATACTAGCCTATAAAATCGGTGAAAATCACAGATTTACTCTACTTATTTTATAGCTATAATAAAAGAACCGTCGTGTTCGAGGAATATATAACATAGAGTGTGACCTGCATTCTGGTTATACCACCCATAACGTATGCCTATTACTTTGTCTTAAAATTTGACACATTTTACACTTCTAATATAAACATAAAGTATGAAGGTAGGTACCTAAATGTGTCATAAGGATTATATATTAAGCCGTAAATATATATCGATTTTGAGGCCAGTCGTGGCGCAGGGGAACATGTGTGTACCCTCAATCGCGACAGGCTGTGAGTTCGATTCCCACTCGAGAAAATCTAATATTTAACATTGTCATTTCTTTGCCAAAGTGTCTTAAAACTTGGTTGCTAGGTTCCCTTTACTTACCCTGCTATGTCCGGGATACAGCGTGAAGCTTAAAAAATACCTATTTTATCTAGACCATAAAAGTAGTAATTCTACTTTTAATTGCAAATCTGAAAAATACACACAATGCTTATAAAACATTAAAAAGGCAGATTTTATTACTATTGTGTGCTCTTAATTTATTGATTTATATTAATATTTTTTATAATACATAATTATCATTTAATTGGAACACATTTGTTTTGATTGGAGATGAATAAAGATAGATGCATTAGACAAAGTGACTTATAGATTTTTAATGTTCCAAGAGGAAAGAATAATTCTGTTTTGTAAATCTACACAAAACAACAACAAATTTCACAAATTATTTTTAATTTAAATTTACTTCGCTTATTGTCTTCACTTTTTTACAATATTAATATATTATGTTGTTACACTAGAGTTTTATTAAAGATAAATATTTTTTTTCATATCTTGAGGCTACCACAGAACATAATTATTTACAAAATATCAATTTGTCACGACAGTATTCGAGTTTTGAAATTAAAGAGCGAACCTGCCTTTTTAAACTAAGAGTTGACACTATAAACTAGTTTCCAGTTCCAGTTTTCAGAGTTTTTGTGAAAATATTCGCTATTGATATTCCCACATTAATTTTTATCTATTGTTATCAAGTGGACATCTTTGTCAAACTGTAATAGTACAGCTCTTACTTTCTTAGATTCACGCTGTATCCCTTACGGGGTAGTCAGAGAGAACGGAGTGGCAAACGCTACGGTCTCTACATACATCTTTCTCCTTGTCTACTGTCATCAACCTCTTCGTAGATGTATTCCGAACCTCCTCCAGTATCTTTGGATACTGTGTTTTCGAAGTTCAACCGAGGTATCTCCTCATCTACGTCTCTTAGCGCTCACTTTTCCATCCTATATCGTTTTTGCCATTCTTTCGTCACTAATTCGTTCGACGTGCCCAAAACCTTATTCTTCAAGCTGAGCACGTTCTTCTTCATTCTCACCGTGACATCCTCACTAGTACCTGCCATGATATATGTATCTCTTCATTGTGGATTCCATCAGCTAGGTTGACTCGCATATGTTACATGGCGCATCCTTCTTTAACACTCGATGAGATTTACGCTGGAAAAAGATCTGATCCGTAAACCCTCTTCCAGATTTACAGCCTTAATTTGATTTACTTGTAAATGTTAAAAAGGAACATATAAAATAAGATATTTGTAATAATAATTGAACTATAAATCTGTATAGAAATTAATTATTTATACCTCACAAGTAATTCAAACGATTTTTCTTTAAACCTTCCTGGTCATTGTCAATTGCATTTAAATGTAATGCATAATTCATACTAACAACTCTACTTCTACTGACCGCTAGCGACTTGTGGTGTGGTGTATTACACGTTCAAAACGCAAGATATATTTTATTTAAATTAATTGTTTAGGTATAATTATATAATTTTTCTATTTTTAATCCTATCCTATTCTAAGATTATATTAACACTTAAATTAAAAATTCAATTATTTTAAATTAAATTACTTTACGAATATTTTGTTGTTGTGTTGCAAAGATTTAATCAGAGTTAATAAAAAACAATAAAACTAGACCTACAAGTGTCAATTAACAAAAAAGATCTATCTATACATACGTTAAGGCTGTTTATCTCCCCATTAATTGATAAATAATTAAATTGAAAAATCCTTATATAGATACAAGATAAGTGTACTTAAAACAACTTACTGTTTGTCTAATAGGTATCGTGCTCTCATTCATCACACACACTTCTGAAGTGCAGTGCTTTCTATTTATTTTTAGTGGTTGTGTCTATTGCTCCCATATTAGGTTGATTTGTGATGATTTTAAATCATAAGATGATTTATAAATATTGTGTCTATTTATAAATCCTTTAACATTTTTATATATAAGTAGCGAACCCGCTCGCGGCTTCGCCCGCTTGAGCTACGTATTTATTGGTTACTAATCGGAATAACATTCGTGCCCAATAAATGATAAAGATATCATTTTATAGACAATAACAATACATTCTGCCAATTCAGTAAAACGTTTATTTTGAAATAATTTTGTCGAACAAAGTAGTTTATTATTGATATAACTTTTTATTTAAAATTAAAGTAAAACAAATTGTGTTTAAAATACTGAAAATGATCAAACCGTTTCTGAGATTAGTGTGCACAAACGCACAGACAACTATTTTAAAAAGCATTGTTTTGGGTTCCTATTACATTGATACATGCTGTAATAAGTTTTCTTTCATATGGAAGAGATATGATATATGTACAGATAGCTATCAGTTACTATTTTATTATATTTTATTATGTTTATTATATGTACAGATATTATCGTGGTTCCACCTTAGTCTGATTAGTCAAAAGTTAGGCATTAGGGGCAGAAACAGATAAAAGCACATTAAGGATAAAACAATGAAAAAATAAGCATAACTTTGTGTCATGTCGATCTAACATTTTTTAAATGTGTAACTAATGGGATATTAATTCATTGATGCAAACACGTGGACTAGTGTATCGTTAATAATAAATCTATCGAATAATTTTATCATATAAATTGTAATTAAAATGAAAAAAAATGTCGCCAGATAGAAATGTTCATTATGAAGGAATAAATTCGTATCTTGGAAGCTTGATTTCCTGTGTGCTTGAAGGGACCACAGATCTAAATATTTACTACTAATTTCATCTTAATACCTCCACGCGATCTTGAAATAAATGGTCTTGACACACGAACAGACGGACGACAAAGTGAACCTACAAGCGTTCCGTTTTCACCTTATAAAGTAGGGAACCTTAAAAAAGACCATTTTTTTTATTGTAATTATTATTTAGCTATAATACTAGCATTACGTATCAAAGTTAGCGTGATACATGCCACGGACCAAGACTGCAAGTAAACTGACCGTAGCGGTGCGTTAACGCGTCGCTGCCCGACGTGAGAAAATTCCTTCTACATCCTCATTGTTCTTATCTTTACCCTTGTTTGTGCTTTGGACCTAAATTTTAGTTGTACCCACTTTCATTAACAAGTTTCTAAGTGACAGCGGTACTTCTTTTTATTGAAACTGTTCTTTACAACATTTGATAAAATAATATAGTTTTAGGCCGGCAACGCACCTGTAGCTCCTCTGGTGTTACACGGGGTCGTGGGCGGCGGTGATCGCTTACCACCAGGTGACCCGTGCGCTCGTTTGCCTTGTTTTTTTTTCAAAAAAAAATAAGACAATCTATCTTGAAGTCACGTGGAGGTATCAAGCTAAAATTAATATCAAATATCTAGACCTAAGTCTCTAAGAGTATAAAAAAATATTTTTTTTAAGTCAATGCAATTAAAAGATATGAGTAGTTATGCATCGTTTTGATGCGTAATCATAAGCTATCGGGTACTTCCCATGAACCTACAGTTATGGAATTTGGCACGAAGCGAGAATTTACAATACAAATAGAGGAAAAAATCCGATATATGAAAACTTATAGATATTTGGCAAAACAAATTAATACAAATTTATATTTGTAGTCAATTTTTATGCAGTAGGAATTCATTGTAAGTAAATCTGGTCACCCTAAAAAACAATCTACACTATACAATAATAATTATTAATATTATTTATTAAAATTTAGAATGTCAGTAGTTTAAACACGTTTTGCCCACACTTTCATAATAGTATACGTAAAACACCATTACTCATTTCTATGACAAATGCATTGCATTTTCTGGTATGTGAACAAATATATTTAACTCATTTCTGCTCTAATTGTCACCGTCATGTATAATTAAAGCATATTGTATAATTTTACTGTCCAGACATCACCTTCGCTTACTAAACCTAGGCTTCGTGTAAACGTTTCTAATGAATAAACACAAGAACTTGATTATAATTCACGTAATTAAATTTTTCTAGCAGAGATTTCAAAAATAAAAGTGATTCTGAGACTGAGTCTTATGGCTTTCGCCATATTATATGTGTTTATGGTCTGTTTAAATGAATGTGGGTATTAAAATAGATTTTTTCTTTGTAATTACATATCGCACCTTTTGAATTATAGTGACCTGATCAAAAAACCATGATTTTGAGTTCTTGTCAGAAATTGACCTTGTTTCTGACTTGTCGCCTCCAAAGGTCGGCGGAAAGCGGGGAACCAAGTGTTTTAATTTTAAGTCCCCCCTGCCTACTGCCTGCCTGCCTGCTGTGTACAGAGCGTCGTTTTAGGTCGTCGTTTTCGGTCAATTTCTGACAAGAACTCAAAATCATGGTGCGATATATGTATATAAAATTCTAAAATAAAAAAAAGAAATGGTGCAATGGTGATGATAAGAAATTATATTTGTTATCATCACCATTGCATAACAAAATGTTTTTTTATATATGCCCATATAAAAAAAAACAGAGAACTATGAAATTAACTACTAATTTTGCCCAATATTAAAAGAAGTAGTTAATTTTTTTTCGATTGTACACTTTTTTCCGCATAATCGTGAGATATTGCAGCTCTCAGCGGACGAAGCCGCGAGCGGATTCGCTACTTATATATAAAAATGTTAAGTGATATATAAATATACACACTATTTATAAATCATCTTATGATTTAAAAGTAATTCAGATTAGTTAAAATTAGTAAATAAAAGGGTATGTCAATTCAGCGGGCGAAGCCGCTAGCGGTTCGCTAGTTATTAATACAATTTCGATCGAGACCGCCTACTATATGACTAAGGAGGAGTTCGCAAGGTTAGAATTACTGGCACAGAGTGAACGTCGTTGTGGTTATTGTAATTCAAGTAATCGGAATACTAAACTGTACTTATTGTGGTTTTCAACTAGTTTGTGGATAAAGAATGAAGAAACTATTTAATAAATAGAATTTAGATTTTTGGTTTTATACACACATTAGAAATACTTAGAAATATAAGCATTTAGAAATAACATGTATAAATAAAAATTCTGATACGTTAAAAAAATTAAATCAGCTTCACGCTGTATGCCGCATATAGTAGGGTAGGCAGATCCCTCTGCCTACCCTACTATATACCTAGTGTTAAGACACTAAATTCCTCACATTCCACCGAGTTCTGGAGGCATTGCGTGTTGAGTGGCTGAACTTAACGCCGCGCTTTGCCTGCTGCCAGAGCTAAGAAATGTAAATAAATATTTCATTTCTTCAAGTCTAATCATCGAACCTACAACCAGTCGATGTTACAGTCACACTTTGTGCCCCTGCACCACGAATGGCTCTCATACGTTAATGTAACTAATATAATAAAACAATAATATACAATTTAAAACAAATAAATACTAAATTATTATATTTTAATGTAATTTATTTATAACTTATATTATTTCTTTAGATAATACTCTATTCTATTAAAACAACCGTAAAGTTCAATATTACATCACATCACACGACATATTTAGATCTCACAATTATAATAATCACATTTTTTATTACTGTGCCACGGTCAGTTCTTATTCTTTTAAGGTCTCTTAATGAATCTGTTATGTTTCTGTAACCATAAAATAGCATACAAGATTACACAATCACAAAGAATAATCTTGAACTGGTTCATTTACTTCAAACACATTAATCATAGTCCGTACACGGCGTCCAACGGACAGACAGACAGACCGACTAAAGATCACCTGCGTCAATACAGCGTCTATTATACCTTTTGTTTATGTTTTCGTGTCGCATTTGTTAACAAAAGAGGTTGTGTTGTTTAGTTTGTTACAAGAGTTTCGACACCCGTCAGTCACTGTTGAGATTTGAGTCCACCGCGACAAGTTTCAAAGATTTTTTACCATTTTCGACCTTGTCATGTCATTAGAGCATAGCTTATAGAGCGTAGGCTATTTACTAGAGAATATTTTTATGTTATTAATATTATAAATGTAATGATAAAACTACTAAACGGATTTTGATGAAACTCAATTAATATAGCTTATAAATCAGAATAAATATATAGGGTACAATTTAAGGAAGCATTTTATATAATTTTGATATAATATAACTATAAGTTTAAGCGAGCGAAGCCGCGTGTGGGCTGCTGATAATTTCAATATGTCCGCTTATTGAGGCTGTGTTATTTCATATTCTAATTAAATACATATTATCATTATTAAAGCCAGTCATGGCGCAGGGGAACAAAGTAAACATCCACAACCTGTAGTGGATTTGATTCCCACTCAAGAAAATAAATTTCCACTGCCTATCCCGCTGTGTGCGGGATACAGCTTGACGCAAAAAAGAGAAAAAAAACACATTATAATCCAGTATTGAATACACAATTTTGTAGCAGTTAATGGCTTGCTTATTCACTTTACTGACCTTATATGGCGTGAAAGCTCCGCTACATTGTCGCCAGTAGACGATCAACTTAATATGGACAAGCGTACGCCTTGTATAACATTTGATCTCTAAGAATATATTTATACTATATGATGTATATATTTATGTGTGTTTGTAAAGTACTATACTATATTATAATTCCTGTTCTATTTGTCATGATTTACGTGTATCACATTTAATTCAGAAAATGCAAACTGGGGCGCCTAAAAAAACAATGAATTCATTGAATTAAATTTACAGATTTTCCATAGTGACGTAATTACATAGTGTTAGTGTGCCCTTATATGTGTGTATGTTTTGTTAACATCACGCTGTAACACGTGTATAGCGGGATAGAAAGAGGGATCTTAGGAACCTAGTGTTACTATATTCCGTTCCCCACTTTTTTCACCGAAATCTCGAGGAATTGCGTGTTGAGTTTCGAAACTTAACGCCGTGCTTTGCCTTGTCACTAAAGCGAAGTGATTATAATATTAAATATTTAATTCCCCGGAGTGGGAATCAAACCCCCAATAGTCGCGTTTACAGCCGCATACTTGAATTCTTGCACTAAGATTGTTTTATACATGTCGAAATTAATATGCTGAAAATCTTTAAAATGTTTGTCTTATATGATATATGATTATATCTCATAGTATGTATAATTATATTATAAGTGATTAAAAATAATTTCCTAGGCAATTAAATAATTATAGAACGTCATGTCCCTGTAACGACTAACTTCTGGAATCAACTTTTCAAGATTTTCAATCATATTATGCATGATTACCGTTATGTAACATTCTTGACAAATATAAAACTGGTCAAGTGAGAGTTGGACTCGCCCAAATTTCGGAAAGTACATATATGTACTTTGAAAGTAGAGAAACTTGAATTTGAGAGAGTATGCACTGAAATTTATCAAAAAGTTTACGTAGCAGGATGTGAACCCACCTACGGCACTAAGTTGTTTGACTTTTTAAACGCTAATAAATATATAAAATATAAAATCCTGTTTCAATTCTTGCCCTTAAAAATATTTAAATGTAATATGTAAAATATTTATAACGAATAATCTCCAGCCTCGCGCTGTATCTCTCATGTAGGAATCTAGTAACATTTCGCTTCCCACATAGCGGGCATAGCGGGTTAAACGGCGGAACTCAATGCCGCGCTTTACTTCGACGACACCACGAAAGAATTAAAATATTAAATATTTAATTTCTTTGAGCGTGAATCGAACCCACAGCCTGTCGCGTTTACAATCATACGCTGCCCCTGCGCTACGACTAGACTCGATAATAATAATAATAAACAATCTTGTTAAATTGAATAAACATATTAAAAATGAAACAACAATATAAATCTCGCAACTTGGCTCGTATAAATATAACTCTCTATTTGATTTTCTGCACACACAGCTTTGTAAATAGTCGCTCGTGAATATGCATTAGAACCTGACATACTTTTTATGCGAGCGGTGTTGCTAAACCATATGGTAGAAAATTATGTACTCAGGATGTGGTACAATGTGTAATCAGTTCTTTTATCTTTACCTGTTTAAGGAAGATAACATTTAGTCCCGCACTGACAATACCAGTCTTGTGTGTTAGGCTCATTTTTTTTTAGCTTCACGCTGTATCCCGCATATTAGCCTAGTGTCAATATACTCCGCCCGACATTTTCCGTTGAATTCTGGAGGCAATGCGTATTGAGTGGTCGAACCCTCTTTTTTTCCGCTCTTTCTCTCTCTTTTGAATAGGCACATAACATACCGATGTATGTACCGGGAATAACGTAGTCTAAATTTATTGTTCTCACATTTTGTCGTCTTGACTTTTATTGTTTTGGCAGTGATTTTATATTCAAAGCTCGATTGCCCCGAATATTTCTGTAATTGACAAATTTTGAACACATGCAAAATTTAAATCTGCATTTTTACTTGTGTGCTAAAATAGAATAACATTTACAAGAAAAATTTATAATGCATTAAGTTTTTTTTTATTACTGTTAAATTAAGTTGCAATTTATCCTTCTTTACAAGTATGACATCAAAACTCGAAGGCTTCAAAGCTCGTCCGCTTTGTCATCACTGACGTACCTACTGGCATCATCAATACACATACAAAACATATGAAATGATGTCATAAACATTACTAAACCGACACGTTAATAAATTGAAACAACTAAAATATAATTAGAAAACATACAAACAAACTGGAGCAATATTGGCAGGAAGGAATTTCGCTTGTTTTCTCGAAGTCGTAATAAAATTCTAGTGAACGTAAATTTTCAACGGCACATTAGCTTTTATCTTTCCTAGTAAACGTTTGGCCGAACATCTAGAATTATCGTCGCTAATATGACAGGCTTAATCTAAGAAATTTATAGAGCCAGCCGCTTGTACTGATGAAATATACATATATTTTATTTTCATTACAGAAATAGCAAAAGTTCGAGCGAGTTTATTCCAAATAAACGGAGTGAAAAAGGAACCACTCATCCTGCCAGAGCCAGAAGGCATGGTCACCACACTTACAGAAAAAGTATACGTACCAGTAAAAGAACATCCAGATGTAAGTACCTCTTTATTTTTGTTTGGCACTAGGTTAGGTATTTGATTCCAAAAGATTTCTGTTCCACATAATTATAATGATGTTGACAATATCAGTATAATTTACTATTGTCCGTCGGTTTCAAGTAATAGATTTTCCTTTATTGTATTGTCGGAGGATTGAAATAAGTTTAAATTTTTTTAAATATTAATTATCTGTAATCGTATTTTTTGTATGTTTGGATATTTATCGTGTAACAGCTACATGCGACTAACTAGTAGCTGGCCATAATGCAATACTATTTTAATAATTTTAAAATAAAAAAATAAAAGACGTGTTTATTCATAGATGCGCGTTTTTAGACACCACACAAGAGGCGCGAGATATTTATAATATTTAAAAAAAATCTATTTTTCATCATCTTAAATATTGAATAACAATTTAAAAATGTTCAAAGTCATATATTTAAATTTTATATTTTCAAGTTACCATGATTCGAGGCCAGTCGTGGCGCAGCGGCAAGAAGTGTGACTGCAAAACCGACTGGTTGTG
>DWAO01007397.1:0-10223 GCA_018230605.1 Heliconius congener
ACTCAACGCCGCGCTTTGCCTCGACACCAGAGCGAAGAAATGGAAATATAATTGTTCTTCAAATTATTCAATAATGAAAATCTACATAGTAGTTTCTATACTATCTCTTCTCTACAATTTTTCTTTAATAATATTACACAATTCTTTTAATAATATTAAAGCCAGAGGCCTTTTAATGATAGTGAATAGAAAAATATATTCAAACTAGAAATACATTGTAAATATTTGATTCGATAGTGAAGGTTAAGAACTCAAATTATTTATTTAGTAATGTGAACGTGGAAGTGTACTTTGTGAATACATATTTATTATTATCCAAAGAATTTTTGTAATGGTTTTCAAAAAACATATTTGAGTATGTAAAGCAAATATCATTTTACAGTATTAATGCTTAAGAAAATTTAAATTTTTCCTTTTCTTTCTTTTACTGTACTTATTAAAATAATCTTACATTAAAAAATAAAATGTTTAATAGTTTTCTAAATTTACAGTAAGCGTATTAGTTTGTAGTTTTAATATCTTTCCAGGCTACGGTGTTGTATGGATGATTTAAAATTCCAGTTAATAATGTCACGATCGCTCGCTCAGACGCATACAATTACGGAAATTAAACAAAAAGAGGACGCAACAATGCAGGCATCGTCCTTGGGTCCCTAACAAAAGCTGAGAAAGGGCAAAGGAACTCGTTTTGATCAACCTTGGGACTTTCACTGACTACCTACACATATTTGTCTGCTACTAACAAATTTTAATAGCAGCACTTCCTTCTTTATTTGAGCATTCTATATTACTTAGTAATTAAAATTAAAATATTACCAAAAATATAACCAATCACATCAAAGTTATTTATTGAAAAATTCTACATAGCAATAATTATCAGGATGTCACCTAACAAACATTAATTATTACTATGACACAAACACATACACATCTTCGGCAGCTTTGTAGGTGTGTATGCGAAGGCGAGTATTACCGTTATGGAGGCACATACCAGTGACGTCACCGAGGCCTTATGCCGACGTTATACGAATACGTTATAAACGAACAAGAATAGATTACACAAAAACTTGTTTTAAAATAGCCTTTATTTTAAATATTTACGAACACTTTATATTTAAACTCAAAAATAACAAATTTATCTCTTTATTTCAGATCGGGATGTATTTGGAGAGTGCAACGCCAAAACTGCACAAGAAAGACGTACTAAAGAACCTAGGAGATTTATTTCATCAATACTCGGTGGCGAAATCCCGTACGGTAGCCATAGAGGCATACATGTGCTTACCCAAGCAGAGCGAAAACAATATTTACCGGTTGTAGCAGAAGATAAAAAAAATGATGACAAACCCCTTATCAAAGAGGAAAAAGACTTATTAGAAACTGAGCCAGTAGTTTTACCATCTAGAACTTCACCTTCACCTGAAACTGCTCCATCTCCTGGTATCGATAGTAATGTCACCTGCCAAAAAGTTTCCGTAATACAAAGAACACCTTCTCAATCACAATTTCGTGATAATAAAAAAGAATTATCAGATGTAACTATTCCACCTACTTTGCCTTCCTCTGAACCGGAACAAGATCAACCCATTGATTACGTTATTGCAAAAAAAAGGGGTGAGTCTGAAGACGAAGAGACTGAAAAGAAAATAAGAGAACAAAGAAGGACTAGCAGCTCTAAAATTGCTAATGGCATTTTAGCCAGACCTGTTTTAGTATTACGAAATCGTCCTGGGGGTAAAGTTCCCGGTATTATCAATGCTGCAGCTGGCCACGGGCGTTCAACAAGCGGAAATAGTTCAAGTGGAAATACGCAGAATAGTGGAAGTTCAGGAAGCTTCAGTTCTAGCTCTGGGAGTGCAGCCCCATCATCAGGTGGAGGAGGAGCTTTAGGAGGAGGATCTGGTAGTGGTGGAAACGGTCGTGATGGTCGGTCAAATTATGGACCAAATAGCCCACCAACTGGAAGTCTTCCACCATTTTATGAAACCTTGGGTCCATCTACTAAAAATGGTCAAAATACTTATAATGCCAATGGAAACTTTTCAAACGAATTTAATATTATCAATGGTTTCAATATGGAGTGCGAAAATACAGACAATACACATACTAGTTTTACAGAACAAAGCAAACAATACTCATTAATGCAGAATGCAAATTATGGGATAGCCTTAAAAGATGAAGAAATTGACTATGAAAACAAAATTGAAAACCTTGGAGCTATAGGAAACTACGGAAATTTTGATGATTCCATGGTTGTCGATATGGGCGAGGATGGCATAGACAATAATCAATTTTACACGACTTTAACTTTTGCTCAGAATGAAGGAATATTAAGCAATTTTTCCGATTCTACTGAGGACTTCGCCAGTTTACTTAATAATCATGTTGAATCGCTTGACACTGAATTGCGAGAATCATCTTCAATTACACCAGACTCAGTACATAATGCTGTTGATATAGAAACTTTAGCGGAGCAAGTCAATTTAAGTAGGCAATACTATGCAATAGCAAGCCAAGAACCTACCGTCGCTCATGCATTTGGCAAAGAAAGACCCGATTTATTAATGCATATTAACCCCGGACTGATTCCACATAATGAAGGCCAAATGCAACAACTTCAAATTCATGTGCAACTTCAACAACGGCAGCAAATGTTATCTCCAGGATTCCCTTACGCAAATCATCCTTTGGATCTGGACTCACCTACAGGTGTTTCCTTGCCATCGCCGGGTGGAAACAACTCGTTGGACGGCGCCAGTCACATCGAAACATCTTCACTCAGTCCAGCTGCTGCTGTAAGTCTCAAGAAAAGCTCAGTCAACGATAGCAAAATTCAAATCTTGCAACAGAGGGTAAGCATTAATTGATTTTAAGGCGAAGCTCAGCAATTCAGTGTTATCTATTAATAATTAAAGTATGTTGATAACATTGAAAATAAATAACAAAAATCTTTAAAAACGCCGAGCCTGAATCAACATATGCTTTTACCTATGCAATTTTAGAATTATAGTATATAATACCAATAAAGAGGACAGCTACACTTGATTAAGCTCAGCTTTATTAATATTATATTTACATTTCTTACTTATATAAACTGTCTTAGAGGTGATCATATTGTAATAGTATTTTTTTTCTTTACAGCTAGGACTACCAGCCGAACTCCCATTGGAATTCATTAATGGTGGGCATGGCGTTAAAAACCCATTAGCAACTGAAGCTAATGCAAGGCAACGGGAAGAGGAAAAGAATAAACAAGTATTAGTTAGTGAGGATGATCCAACTAAGTTCGTATGCAGAGTATGTTCTAAGAACTTTACATTACAGAGACTGCTGAATAGACACATGAAATGTCATTCAGATGTAAAACGATATCTTTGTACCTTTTGCGGCAAAGGATTTAACGATACTTTCGATCTTAAAAGACACACTAGAACGCATACTGGAGTACGTCCCTACAAGTGCAATCTGTGTGAGAAGTCTTTTACCCAGAGATGTTCCTTGGAATCTCACTGTTTGAAAGTTCACGGAGTTCAGCATTCCTACGCCTACAAGGAAAGAAGAACAAAGGTATATTTCCTCTCATAATCTGCATTTATTTCTTTTTTAAATTGTGAGCTGCCAAAAACATTACACATATATAAACAATCAATTAATTTTTATAATTTTTTATTTCCAGATGTATGTATGTGAAGAATGCGGGCACACTACATCGGAACCTGAAGAACATTACATGCATCTTAAAAAACAACATCCTTATTCTCCTGCTCTATTAAAATTTTACGATAAACGACATTTCAAGTTTACAAATGCAACTTTTGCAAATCAATTACTGGGCCAGCTTCCCATGCCAGTCCATAATTAATTTCAATATTATAAGCAATTTTGTACTGAATTAGTACTTAATATATAATTGTCAGTAACTGTTCGTACAAAATTAAAAAGAAACATTCCGTCCGTTGATAATTTGTAAAAGACATTTACATCCCAGTGCGCATGTTAATTTAGATTATGCAACATTTATATAATTATCAAATACGCTGTCTTCCAAACTTAATGTAGGTATTATATCAATTCGTAACCCTTCTGCGATTTGGATCAAAAGAACATCAACTGTTCTAAATAAATACCTTTTCACAGTCGAAAACTCCCCTGGCCTTTTCTGACTAAAGGCATGACTGCAATTAAAAATCAAAGTATCGGGTATTATGTGCAATCTTTGGTGATGGTACGGGACTAATGATAAGTTTAGATTTAGATTTCAACGTAACAATTAGTTTTAGTTCATAGATATTTCTAATATTATTGACATTATTTTGTAAGTTTCATTTCAAATCAGCGTCAATTGAATTGGACTGGTCGGCATAGAGTACATCGTGTGCGAGTATTACAATTTTCGCTGGCTTGAAACGAAGCGTAGATTATGATTTGGATGACGGTTTTTGTCCAAATCATATTATAAATCTAAATCATTGCCAATAAGGCCTTGATAAAAACTCAATAATAAGGAAATTTTTTCCTCGTTTAGTGATATTAGCTTCTAATTCTCTCAAATTATTAACATTTTGTGGTAATACATGTCACAAGTTTAATGTACTTAATGTTGTGTTTGTTCTATGTTGGTACTTATGTAACACTTTGAATTTGTTGCAACCCTTCAATGGGTTGACGAAAGTCGTACCAAGTTAAAATGCATTTCTAGAAATATTTATATTATTTAAATTATAGAGTCGATCGGGGATACAGTATGTGCTGTGAGTGTGTGTGCGTGTTAGATCTATCTAAGTGTGTAATTAAGTTATTATGGGTGTCAATCGTTATAGCATAACTAAACATCGAGATCAACATTGTAAATTTTTTTCTTACTTGATACTAAATATCTTTAGTTTCTTATGCTCAATTTTGATTCATTTGCGCTTTCACAGCGAATCTTGTGGATATAATATGAAATTGTAAATATGTCTAAATTAGCAAATAGTAGTGAAAAATTAAAATAACACTAAATATTTTAGTTGTACCTAATTAGTGTATATGAGATTTTTAAAGAAGTTAAAATTGTTATAATATTTTTTATAATTGGATAAGACTTGACCTGAACGTTATATTGTATGTTAGCTTATCATATTTTTGTTCCATGTATTGTGATTGCGCAATGCCTTGGTTTTAACTGCACATCTTTTGCATTTAATAGCATTTTGAATTCATTGTCAAGTTGTAGTTTCATATTTTGGAAACTCTCTTGTAATTGTGTATTGATAAGCAATATATACAGATTAAAACATTTTTATGTGTTTTATTTTCTTTACATAAATCTAACTCCAGAAGAATCATAACTTAGTATGTTCATAATTCTAAACTGATCTGGAAATCGATAACGGAAAGCAATCACAATTAAATATTTAAATTTTTTTATCTTGCTAATACTATCGATTAATTTAGGCCCAGGGGAAGTAAAATCATCTATTAATTTAATAGAGTGTACGATTTAAAACGATCTTAGTTAATTGGCGCTGAACAGTTATGGTCGTTCAGTCTCTAAGTGTAGAACACACGTTTTTTCTTAATATTAAAATGGAAACAGAAAGAGAGTATCTTGCAAAACAATATGCAGGTTATGTTAATAGTGTTTATACGTTGCCATTTCGAGCACCAGCATTTTTCAGGTTTCATGCAAATGACAGAGAAATAATCAGCAAGCCAATAAAAAAAATATGCCAAGGTTTTCTGTTTGCCATAATTTGGAACATTATTGGATGTTTCTTTTATTATAAGCTATATTTTTTTCATCTAGAATATAAAAGCGTTGAATACTTTGGAATGTTATTGTTTATAATCTCACAAAATATATGGATTTCTAATGTTTTGGTCTTTAGTCAACGGTCTGGTGTGGAGCTGTCAAAGAAGTGTATTGACATGGACGTACTTTTAAATATCAGAGAGACTCAATTCATGAGAAACATTTTAAACAAAATATATCTCTTTTGCTGCGCTTGCTTGTTTTCGGTGGCATTTATAACTACTTTCGTGTATTTTTTTACTTTCAAATACAACTATTTTGCTGCTATAATTTCGCTCACTATTTTTGTGGTTTTATTGCAATTGATGTATGACATGGCACTTGCTTTAGTAATAATTGCATTTGTAACTTTAAGAACAAGATATCTAAATACAGCTCTTATAAAATATGCTAAGTTGAATATAACTTACTTCCCAAAGTATTTTTTATTTGATGGTATATTTTGGCAAGAAAAATATAATGATTTGGTAAAATTTCACAAACGAGCGAACAATGAAGATTTCATAAAGTCATACAAATTACTATTTTCTTTAATTGATTGTGTGCAAAAAACTTTCAGTTTTATTGTAAGTATAAATAAAAAAATACAGATTAAATCTCCCTACATTTTTTAATTTTCGCGATTACATTTTGATAATTACCGATCGCGATTCTATAAGTTTTCTGTATTATTTTAACAATAGTAAAAATAATCATGTAATTTATATAATTCTAATTATACAAAACCTATATCCACTACTAATTAACCTTTGTTTACAGATTGTAGTAAGTCTATTTCACGAAATTGCTACAACCTTTTCTGTAACACGATTAGTGATTTTATACATTCGAAAAAAAGTAAGTATTTATTATTCTGTTTAGTGCAAAAAATATTTATCTTTCATTTCCTATTTCTAAAATGCCATATTTTATTTATTCTTACTGAAAAATAAGATAATAAATAATGCGTGAGATGTTGTTTCAAATAATTCAGGACGTGCAATATGTAATAATGAGTGTGAATGCAGTTTGGTTACTGTGCACTATGTTTTGCGGTGTTCTCGGTGCCCAACAGTTTGATGTATCATATGAAGAATTACAAAAAACCAAACAAATATGTACATATATATTGCTAAAACCTTATGCACCAAGTAAGTTGTTATAGTCTTTGCCAGTTTCGTATTCATCACTCTTCATAAACAGCCTTAAAAGCCAAAGTTTAGCGTTTACTTTTGAGATTTGAAGAGTTTTTTATTTCGAAGTCCAAGTAGTAGTTAGATTTTTATATATTAATTATTTTATATCCATACTAAATAACTACAAGCTCTCTAACATACAATAGCAGCACAGTGTCCACTACTATCATCTGCATAGCATTATATGCTAGAATCTTCTAACATGCCACATTCTTATTATCATGGGGAGTTTTCTGAGAAATGTTTGATCTGTTACCTACCGTCAAATTCTTATAGGATGTTTATCCCGCATGTAGCAGGGTAGGCAAGAGGAGGAGACATTACATGTTGCGTGGCGGTTGTTTATAAATGAATGTCTTCAATTCAATGATATAAGGTCTGTAATTAAAATTACTTAAAATTTGTTTTAAAAATATTTTTTTTATTCATTAAATTATTGATATATATAATTTAGTACACCCGCATCTACAACAGAATATCATAGCATCTGCTTATTTAATTCTCAGGTTATTCAATGATATTACATTTTTCATTGTTTTAACGGATTCTGCACATTCGTGTTTATTATAAGGTCGGGGCATAATTATTTTCGTATTGTTCATACAAAAAAATATGTTATTTTAAGGTATATTTTTTTATTTATTTACAATGTGTGCCGTTTTGATCGATGACTTGTTGCCATCTTATGGGTAGTGCCATGATCCCTTTCCTGTAGTAATTTTGAGAGTTTTAATTAAAAAAAGTCACAAGTCAGACAGGTAGTGTTCACAATGTTCTTTTGAGGTTAGCTTTATGCTTCCTAAAGAGTTCTGCAATAACCGAAGTCTCATCTATTCAGGTCAAATCTGATAGAACAAGACCAGGACTATACGGAGGATGCATCAACACATCCCAGCAAAACTCCTTTAAATTTTTGCTGCGTGGGTATAGATGAGTGCGGTGCGGTGCGGATGAGGCGGAGTTTCTAATCCCACCATACAAATAGCATCACTTGGTCCGAGTCTGGCCGGGTTTTGCCACGGTCTGAGGGGCTTGTCCAATCCTTCGACCATGATCTTTTTCGCATATTCTTATCGTAAGTCATCCATTTTTCATCACCCGTAATCAACTGTTTAAGAAATGGTTCGAAAGGTTTACGTTTCATCAAAGAATCGCAAATTTTAACACGTTCCATTAGGTTACTCTCAGTGAGATCATGTGATACCCAAATGTCAAGTTTTTTCTTGTACCCAGACTTTCGTAAATGACGTAAAACAATTTTATGATCAGCATAAAATTGTTGTCTTGGCATCTAATATGTCGATTTTGCTCCACTCTCTCAAAGATGGCACTGACTTTATCTGTGACAGGGAGTCATCTTTCACACAAAAATTTCCAGACTTGAAATACTTGAACCACATTTGTGCTATTCTTATTGATACCGAAAAAGGTGGTCCGTAAACTGCACAAATTTTATTTGCGGCATTCGTCGCATCTTTACTTTTTCTGTAATAAAACTTTAAAATGCATCGAATTTCTTCGTCACATACGTTAATTTTGCTTGCATGAAAAACAATTGAAAAATGGCGGGAATTAGTTTCTTTTTTATTTATTGCATCTTCAGAATGTCACATTTGATGATACTAAAACCACCCAGTTACATTCAGTACAGCCAAAGAGGTTTGATTAATAATAATACATTGAAAATACGAAAATACTTTTCCCCCGACCTTTTATTTACTGTCTGTCACAAATGTTTATTTTAAATGCATACACAAATATTTTACACTATTTTGATAGTTTGCAACTCCAAATTTCCAATTTTTTTGTGCCGTGTGATCCAGGCCTAGAATAAGATCTTCCTGGTACTGACGGTGTCGTATGAGGTACTAAACTACGTATGGTAGAGTCATGTCGCCAGCAAAGACACCACGCATGGTCAGACTCGACCGGATCATTACCACCCCCGGCATTTAAAACCGAAGTTAAGTAATGGCTTTATGCCACTGCGTTTCGCATCAGGTAATGCCGGGCTCCAACGCCCAACCCACCTTAAAGGCCGGCAACACACCTGTAGGTCCTCTGGTGTTGCACGGGATCGTGAACGGCGGTAATCACTTACCATCAGATGACCTGAACGCTCGTTTGCCTTATGATCTTTTCCATAAAAAAAAACAAAATCCTTCATTTTTTTTTATTTACAGTGGCAGTCATCCAATTGTCAAAAAAGATACTCAGGATATTGGAAACAAGAAAGAATTTTATATCCTTATATGGTACCGTCACACCAAACAGCAGATTACTACTGAAATTGATTTCTGCTTTATTTGTATATACTATAATGCAGTTTGATATTGAATTTTCCACTGATGATACAAATACAATAGATAGTTTGAACATAACAACAATAAACTAGTAGAACACATTAATAACTAAACTGCTTAAGATTTTAAAATTGTAAAAAAATTAAATTAGCTTCATGCTGTATTCCGCACGAGGAGATGTACGTTAAGTGGAGAAACTAAACGCTGGCTACCTTAATATTATAATTTACTACCTCGAGTGGGGATCAGACTCACAACCGTGTTCCACGAAGGTCTCAAAATTATTTTGAAATTGTTAATCAACTCTAATTGACACTAATAAAATTTACAACGCATCATTTCTACTTTGTTTTATGTACTATCTATCCTATATTATCACAGCTCTATATATTATGTTAACTTGCGTTTATATTTAATGATTATTAAGTGTATCTGTGGATTTGTTATGGCATCAATGTAACAAATGGCAGTACTATAATATATTATTTGATTAACAGTGGCAGCACTGTACTTAGAGTTACTATATTGTGTAAACGAAACTGACACCTTATACTAAGAGATGGTATAAAGTATTTCTATTGACTAACTATGTAATAGGATTTAACTAATATTGCTAGAACTGTGTATTATGTTGTACTAGCGGACCCGGACGCGGCTTCGCCCGCTCAAACTATACGAATATTTATTAAATATATTTATGAAATGATTTTCAGTCTTCAATTAGATTATTTGGACTTATATTTTCTTACCAATCCTGTAAGAAAATATAAATCCAAATAATCTAAATAAACCGAAAAAGAATATTAAGTAGAGAAGATTCTTATTATTAGAAAAAATACGTAACTAATTAAAATATAAGGTAACCAAAGAAAAATGTTAATAAAAAAAAACTAAAGAAAACCAACTATATTATTAATATTATCAACGTAAAATAAATATTTAAAAGTATTT
>DWAO01007398.1:0-10222 GCA_018230605.1 Heliconius congener
AACATCAAAATATTTGTAAACATTTTTAAAGTGTTATTCCACACTTAGGAAAGAGAAAGTCGGTTTCCAGGAAGCGCGGGTTCGAGTCCCGCTACGTTCAACTTTTTATACGTTTTCTAAGTAAGTAAAAATCTAAATATATAAAACTTTTGAGGTCGGATATGAAATGTTACTAATTCAATACTATTCAGGTTACTACAGTACAAAGTGGCAAAGTATTGCTAAAGTTGTGGCCGCAAGATAGAAATAACTTTTAAACTGCTGCTAAAATGACGTGTCTAATAATAGACCGACAGATATACGGACAAGAAGAAATCGCTTCGGAAAATGTTACTAATACTTGAGTGACGCGTGGGAAATGGAGTGCCTTAACACTATGTGGGCAACGGTGTGCCTAACGCTATGTACCGCCAAAAAGTAGTTTACTTTAAAGGAAATATTAGTTGAAGCGCGCGTCATGATAATTGGTTTACCGGAGATTTGCCCTTGAGCTTTCCTATTACATTACGCTACAACCTATTGAAATATATGTACATACATATGTATATCTGATATTTCGGTGTATAAATAAACATGTGGAACAAATTTCGAATTTAAAGTAAAATATTGTGCCATTTCTAATATACAATTTATATTTTATAGCAAACAAGATTAAATATTTTGTTTGTCACGTTTTGTGCCCCTGCGCCACGACTGGCCTCAAGCATAAAATAATGAAATCATTTTGGAATTTACTTTGATATATGAATTGGTAGATGAAGAATTGAATTCAATAGCAATACAACAGTGAAAACACATGTTTCACAAGGCAGTTATTTCGTAAAATTCTTATACTAACTGTAATATTTAAAAAATCACAATATTTTTAAACAACACACACTATACGTATGTATGTATGTCTATAAAAGTGATAATATAGACATTGACAACTAAATTACTTTTATTTATTGTGTTTATATTTTTCATTTTTATTAATAAGAATAGATTACCTCTATTTCTAAATGTCTCACCTGAACACGAGCCAGAACCTCTATGAAATCCTCTTCCGGTTTGGGCCGTGATGTCGGCATAGACCTGCCGGGCAGAGTGCCTTGGGAGTTTACAGGGCGGAGTTCCGCCCGTTGGTCGTTAATGCGATCGCCCTGGAGCGATGATATTAAATGCAGCATGTCCTGCGTACCCTCTGGTGGACTGAAAATAATGTTTTTATTTATTATGAAAACTAATTGGCCACAATTTCTTTAAACCACATTTTCTTCTTATAAATTAAGATAAGATGGTAAGAGAGGCAGGAGACCTCTGTTGACCTTTGAATACTCAGTGTCGACGATACTGGAGGAGGGTCACTTATGATGCATGAGGTCCCCTCGGAGGGCATGGATGAAGAGGTTGTCGACAGGGAACGAAGCGAGAGAGGTATGCCTGGGAGTTCTCTCTGCGTAGGATTCCGCAAAGGATTCATCATTAAACTAAAAAAAATAGTTCATAAAAATTAGCTAGGAAGTATCTATTTATATATCAATTTGCTAAAAAAAGTGTGGTGTTGAGCTCTGCCATTTTACACGTCATAGATAGTGATGGAAGGTGCAGAATTAAAGTGATGAAACGTTATTATTTCTTTGCTTACCAAATATGATGATATATAAAAATATAAAATAAATAAATAAATAGTAATACGATGAACTTCAAGATCTCAAGACTATTTCCTAATTTAATTTCGGACATAGTAGCCAACATTACCGACAAGCAATCACCGTTAAAGATATTCTATACATTCTCTCAATCAAACTCTAAATTTTTACTGGAACTACTTCTAAAAATAGATGGTGGCTTTACGTCCTGCCGTGAAAGAAAAGATAAAACTAAAATGGTATATCATACTGTTTTATATCTAATAGGCATTAAAATAACGATAAAGATATAAATGTCATGTAAATATTTGATGTTTCAATGTTTGCCGTGGATGTGGGCAATGATGTTTGCAAACTTACGTGGCCTGTACTCTCTGTGCTCTCATTTAATACGCCCTCGACCCTCGACGGGGAAAGAGTTAGTCTCATTAATCATATATATTATCTGATTATCGAGCTGGTTGTGGGTTCAATCCGTTGATGAGGGAAAATAATTTATATATTTATTTTTTCGTTCCCATTTCAAGACAATACGCGGCGTCAGATCTCGTCACTAAATACATATCTATATATCAAAATAAATATTATTTAAAAACAATTCAAAATTAGACATTAAACCGTCTGAATTAAAGTTCTCAGAATAATTGTTAGTTTACTGAAGTTTAGACTTAGGTGACCTAAGTTTCGATTATGTTGACGATAGCTATCCAATAGAGGACTTATAAATGTAAGATGGCTCCTGATCACCGATACTAAAAGTAGAAGTTAGTTTTTTTTTATCAAAGAGGAGAATCTGCGCATTGATTGTAAGGACTTAATAAATTAGACATGAACCCCACCACTTCACCTTAAAATATTTATTTAAGTTTGTTAGACACAAATTGTAAACTTAGCACACACAAAGTCACTGGCGGGGACATGTCTCACGTTTCTTTTATTAAAACCTGCCAAATTTATCTTGACGTGTCTGTCACAATTTCCGGTATATGTTACCAGAACCTAGTTTCGGTCCGTTCTGACGACATTCCGTTCTTCAATTTCTAACCAATTGAAAGATATTGAGTGTCCAGTTGCAGAACTTAAAGCTGACCCACATTTAACTAGGCTGCAAAAAAATCTATGGGCATTATAAATATAAATAGCCCCCCTGAGTAGTATTCGAAGGAATGACAATTGCCTTTATCGTACCTATGTCCTTACTTAATGATCACGCCTAAGTCTATCATGTTTTTTGCTTCACGCTGTATCGCATATAGCAGAAGCAGAAGGAACCTACTGATAAGACACTCCGTTCCCCAATACTCAACAACAAACCTAATCACGAAGTTTAAGAACATTAACACTTATCTACAATAATTAATTTTCCCAACTAAGAAGTACAAACAACAAAACAAGTGATGACCTAGAAATATTTGTTTAATATGAAATGAAGTCCAACAGCACACATTCAACACTGCATGCTAATAGACGCTACCCAAACGCTAATCAAATCTGTATAGAAACCGCCCACAGCACTGACACGTCCTTCAAATTTCCCCATACGTACTGAAATTTAATTTATTAATTGATTTATTAATAATAAAATAATGACGAAAATATAATAAATTAAAATAAGTATTAAGTTAGCTAAGCTGTGTTTCTCGAGGTCATCGTCATGCAGTGGCACACCATATTGAGAATATGGAACGGGGAGGCGGAGTGTCTTAACACTAAATGTTCTTCTCTTCTATCCTGTTATGTGGGAGCTAAGTGAAACTGTTAAGATACATATAGTACCCAAACACGATTACTTAAATCATTTGTTTAATTTCAATATTTAAATCTAAGCTTCTATAACATAGAAAATTAACTATGTTCTGTACTGAAGGACATGTTGACCGTTGTTCGCTACGATACAAACTAGTATCACGTCAATTTTAATATTGATAGTGAAAATCTAAAAATAAAATATTGAAAACACAAGGTTCCATTCAATATTACACAAAAATTTTATACATAAATAAATCGAATAATAATAGATTCATCCATTGATTGACAGTACCGTAACTATTAAATGACTTTTGGTTTACAAATTAGTGAGCAAGCAGAATCAAAATTTACTTTACTCAAATAGATCATTTCGAATGAATCATGAATCGTCAAGTTACATAAAAATGACTTATTTGTCAGATCTACAGGTCGGAAGGGCAGGAGCTTCAATTGCAAGCTCCTCTAGCTTTAATGCAAGGATCCAAATAAAAAACATAGTAAACAAGTTCAATTTCGATATTCATGCAATTTTTTCCAGCTTCACGCTTAATACCGTTCAGCTGCTGGAAGAAACGGAAAGTAGATAACAAAGTGTCTTGTCACTGCAAGACACTCCATTCAATTTTAACCTCTCTATATCGGATTAGTAAAAGTAGATGTAGAGTGGAGATCCCACGGTACTTACAATAAGGGATGTCTTATTTTGTAATAACTCAATATATAAATGAAACATCCTATTAAAGTTAGTTGCAATACAGAGTTTCCTTTGCCCGTTTGATCTGACAAGCAATTATTACAGAAGACTACAAGTTCATTTTCCGTAGCACAGTTCATTATCGTATTCCCGGTAACGTCTACCGCTTAGAAGATAATTATCGATTCTTAAGTACGTGGAATTTTTATTCTAAGCTTTAAAACATGTTTATAAATTTTACAGCTTTAAATACATTAAATATTATAAGTATTGATATTTTCTTAAGAATATAAGTTTTCTTCTAAGTATTCGTTCCATGTCGCTACATTAATTTCTAAGAACGCGTTATTTTTTTGCTTATAATATTTACTACACTTGTCAACTATAAGTTGATAAGACTGTCGCCATAAGACATATGAAAAAAAAATAAAAACGGCAAAAAAGTTAGCCAAGATGAAGTTAGCCTCACACTGTGTACCGCACACAGCAGAGTAGGGAACTTAGTGTTAAGATACTCCGTTTCTCCACTTTCCGCCGAATTCAAGAGACATTGCGTGTTCAGTGGCGACACCAGAAAGAAGAAATAAAAATATAAATTTAAATACAAAAAACATTTCCTCGAGTGGGGATCGAACCCACAACCAGTCGCGTTGTGGTTTCGAGTCACACTTGCGTCTCTGCGCCACGATTGGCCGAAAAAAGTCAGTCACCATTTTATAACATCCAACATTTTGTATAATAATGAAAGAAGCTTCATTTTGTGTTGACATGACCAACTCATGTGAGGGAGCGTAGCTTTGAAACATTTATCTTGCAAATGTATACAGTTACACATAAACGATATTAATATACATCTAAATAAACATTGCAGTTTTAATATTGAACTAGAATAACACTAGGGCTAACCAAGGCGCAAAGTCGCTAAAGGGTAAAGGTCACTGTAGAGGACAGCAGGGTACCTTTAAACTATTTGTGCCTAATTTTATAATGAAATACTTAAAAGTCCCCTAAGTAACCAAAAAAAAAACAACTCCAAGCTTTTTCCTACATATCAGGATAGGCAAAAAGAAACTACTGTCAAGGAAAACGGGGGAAGGAGTGTCCGTGTTCTTTGCTTTCCGTCCGAATTCCAGACATTGCGCATTAAATACCGAAACCTATCGTCTATCGTCGCATTCTAGCGAGTAAATACTTCAATTTAATTTAATACATATAAAATTAAGATACGAGTCGTTACGCATAACATATTGCATAGACGTAACGCGAAGCGCATTTCATAAAGAAAAGACAAACTAATTAATACAAGAAGAAATAAACAATAAGCTTTTAATTTCAAATGAAATATTTAACACAAGTGCAATTATTCTAGAAAAATCCGTTTGTTTGATACTCACAGAATATTTGAAAAAATAAAACAATCTCTTCTATTGTATTTAAAGTGATATTAAATTATAATATGAATTGTTCATGAACATATGGACTTGTTAAAAAAGTCTCCCTACAGAGGTGTTAGCTACAAGAATAAGTCGTAACAAGCATATAAGAATTTCGAAGTAGCCCGATGAGAACGAATGGTTTAGTTGATCAGAGCGCTTGGACGGGTTCAAATCCCGCTACGTCCAAATTATTATGTTTTCTAAAAAGTATTTTTCTTTCCTAAGTTTGGAATAACACTTTGAAAATGTAAAAAAAATATTGTGGGTTCAATTTCCACTTGTTCAACACATAGCGTCTCTAAAATTTAGTGGAAAGTGTGAAAAGGAGTATTTTAACACTAGGTTCCCACTGCCTACTTTACTATGCGGGAAAAAGCTGTTTTTAATAAAATAACAATTGTCCTATATATCATTTGTATTTTTGCTTTTTATTTAAATACTACACTAGAACTTGAACAATTTATTGCTAAAGTATAAAAATGCTAAATTTAAATATTACTTATAGTTAATATAAGTCTAATAATAACACTATATGCTTAAAATTTCTTAATTTAAAATACGTAACTTCGTTTCTTAGTTCCCACTTTCCGGCGAATTCAAAGAGAAAAGAGGTAAAAATGTTTTCATTTACTTCATTCCCTCGAGTAGGAGTCGAACCCACAATCGTCGCGTTTACAATCGCACGCTTGTGCCTCTACGCCAAAAAAGCCTCAATATAGACTTCATTATATAAAACACAGTCGCGAAACGCCGTAACAAATTATTACAGTAACAAAAAAATACAACGCATAAATAAATACCATATTTCAAAATAGTATAATGTAAAAAAATATCTTCGACACTTATAATATCAAACACTATAATATCAGACACGAATAATATAAAAACTTCAAACCATCAATTAATTAAAGTAAGAAAAGCTTTGGCGGGCTACTTGAAACTTCACAATGCTTATAAAAAAAATTCGCAACCTCTTTTTATATACAAGAAAATTAAAAATTTAAAATGTAATTCTAAAAAAAATTCCAAAAGAAAACTCACTTGTTTAGGAGGTCATTGTAAAATTTCTGCTTCCGTAGCCGCTCTTTCTTCGCCCTGTTCTTCTCCTTTTTATAATTATGATATCTCTTCATCAAAATTAATAATCCCGATCCCATATTAAGGGTTGAAATTTAATATTTTTCTCGTAAACGACAAATGCAACCGCGCTCGTTGCGTGTCGATGCAGGAGTGGGCCTAACTCAACACCTAGGAAACCTAATGATGATGCACGCGAGAGGGACGCAGTCCCTGTGCACCCTCCCCCCGTACCTCCCTACAGCTATTGGGTTATAATATGGATTTTTTGATACGTAGCTTCATTTTCGCAGTATTAACTATTAATTTGTTATTTTTATATGGAAATGTTGATTTTTAAGTCTATATATACATTTGTAAACTCGATATTTTTATAAAAATGGTAAAAAATTATTATATACGAGTTTCATCTACAGTAAGACTTTAAACAATATTTAAAACACGCGATGTTTTAGAGTTTCCTTATGTTAATATAAATTTTAGGCTAAATAATAGCCATAAAGACATAATATTATGATATATATTTGTAAATTTAGGCCAGTAATAATTTGTCGTGGCGCAGTGACACAAAGTGTGGCTGTATAACCAACTGGTTGTGGGTTCGATCCCCACTCGGGGAGATGAAATATTTATTTAAATTTATATTTCCATTTCTTCGCTCTGGTGTCGAGGCCAGGCGCGGCGTTGAGTTCTGCCACTCAACAAAAAATACCTATTTTTTTTCTTGTATATAATTAATTGAAATATTAAACGTGAAAGATAATGTCAATAGTATATATTTTTTTAGCTTCACGCTGTAGCCCGCATATTGCAGAGTGGACATAAATAATCTTGTGTTAAAACACTCCGTTTTCAAATTTGGAACCACATTGTCGAATTTTAGATGTTAATTAGACAAAACGAATAATTTGTTCATAATGCAAGCAATAAAAATCAAGCAATGCAAATAAAAGCAGCAACCTAACCTAACCTTTGTTACGTTATAAAATCTAAGTTCCTGTGCACTTACACCCAACACCAGTAGGCACTGTTAGGGAATATGGAGTTTGGGTGGTGGTTACCTCGACAGTTATTAGGTAAATAAGATGCAAAAAATTGTGTCTAACTTCCGTTTTATTATAAAACTATTTTTTTATATATTTTCTTGTGTATAGTATTAGAAATGACGTTAAACGTTGTTGGGCAGGACGAAACGCGGGTAATGTCTTAAGCAGGTTCTCTTACTGCGGTGCGGGAAAGAGCGTGAACCTGCTTTTATCACTTTTCACCTATACGTGCAAGGCTATTAGTATTTTTTTAGTTTAATTTTCTCATATTTACCTACAATATATAATATTGAAATATATATTTCTTCTGAATAACTCTATTTGTGTACAAAAAGTTTCAGATATTCGAGTTGCTAGGAGACGTCTCGCGAAGGCAAAACCATATTCTAGTAAAAGATTATTTTGGTGTGATTGTAAAAAAGGAAAGCATTAGATCTGTTTTACATTTAAGGGCAAATTGGCGAGTTTCCTTATTTTTTTTAAATAAAACTCAAAAGGATACAAAGTAAATTTTAAAGATCTGACGTTGAGATTTAAAATTGGGCGAAGAGTAGGGAACGGATACTACCCTGACAGGCTGTAAAAAGTGTGAAGCTGTCCTTGTGGCCAATTTTAAAAAAAACGTAATAGTTCAAAAAAATAACAACTGTGGTTGTTTACAGTTAAAAAAAAGAATATTTAACGACTTCATATAAAATTAATAGTTAAAAATATAATATAATAAACTGATTAGGTTAGGATTTTCCAACGAGACTCCGGGATAGTTGCGCACTTCCTGCACCGCCCTCGAGCTACATGCCCTTCAAAATCATTTATAAACCTATCCTCGATAAAATGAAAATAGATTTTTTTCTCCATAAACCATGTTATTGACGCAATTTCTCCGATAACAATTATTATAATAAAATGTACACAGCACAGCTTATTTTTTTCGTAGCTATTTACTATTGGCTTTGCTCACATAATTAATTTTAATTGAAAATAATTAAGAGTTGTGGATGATACATACATTTTAAGTGCTGGAAGTAAATTTGACCGCACCCAGAAAATTTAATATGAAAACAATCAACATGAGCCATAGGAAAGGATACAAGCTTACAGGCTTCCTCGATCGATTGAGCATCTAACCCAAAAAGAATTTGAACCAGTAGTCAACGAAATTATCGTGTTCAAACCAACAATCTCTTCAATTAGCTCTTTCATGATCTTCATTTCAAAACAAGTGAAGATGATGAAAGTTGTTTACGTCTGGTTGAAAGAACCTAATGAAATGATTAAAATTACAAAATCAATAGTCGTTCCAAACTGTGATTGTATGTAAATTATTTGTTCTATAAAAATTATTTGTATATATTATATTTTATAAGTTAATTAACATAGTATGTAAATTCGTGACTACGCGTGAGTTATTCGCTGCAACAAAATTTCTATATTTATAAAATAAGGAGAATTTTAGATAATATGTTGTCACTGTTCGGCTAAGCTCAATATCCGCTATTTTTTTTATTTAGTATCCATTTTTATATACGAGTATGTAATATAACAGCTATGTAATGAATATTGTATGTAGACCAACAAACGGTCATAGATTCAATACATAGCAAATCTAGTGTTAAAACACTCCGTTATCCACTATCTGTTAGGTTTAGAAATATAGCGTATTGGGTAGTGCGACTTTAATTTACTTTTTATCTATACAGATAGGAAAAACGACTTTTTTTAAATCCGTCGTGGCGCAGGCGGGCAGGATTCGATTATTTCACTTTTTTTTTCAAGTACAGACTTTATTATATTTGCTGGTTAGGGTACTTCTAATATGTACTGGATTATTATGTTGATATTCATTTATTTTAAGTAACATTGGTTGGTTTGGTGCCTTGTGGTACAAATAGCCAAGTCAACTTTTGAGTTGAACTTTCTCGAGTGAGGGCAACGCATTACTTAATATTTAACTTGGCTCTCATTTCACATTTATGTTTTTAATGGAATATCATTACTTTTTGTTTAGAAATTATTCCTATCAATCATTAATATGTTATTTATTACTTATGATATTCATTTAATTTATATTGACCGTGCACTATATGAACTATAGTTGTGCCGAATTGTGTACCCGGTCCGTATAATTTTCACAAAACACGAGAATAATATTTTTGTTACACGGATTAAAATAAAAATTATTCAAAAAACACGTGACCTTACTTTTGTGATTGCCAGGTGTTTCAATTTCAATTAGCTTTATTGAAAATTGAATAGCCATAATGTCACTAAACTATATGGTTGCTACAAAACATGAAGTACTTTTCTTTATCAGCTTCACGCTGTATCCCGCGCATACAGCGGAGTAGGCAGAAGGGACCTAGGGTTAAACACTCCATTCCCCACTTTTCACCGAGTCTTGAAGGCATTGCCTGTTGAGTGGCCGAACTCAACGCCGCGCTTGGCCTCGACACCAGAGCAAAGAAATGAAAATAAATATTTCATTTCCTGTCACACTTTGTGCCCCTGCTCCATGACTGGCTTGTATGGCGTAAAATGAATATATATATATATATATATATATATATATATATATATATATATATATAT
>DWAO01007399.1:0-10221 GCA_018230605.1 Heliconius congener
AGTCGGTTTTGCAGTCACACTTCGTGCCGCTGCGCTACGACTGGCCTCATAAAAACAAAACATAGATAACCCTTAACCATTCTCATCGCCTCAATAAGGTTCAAAATCACATATCATTTTCTTTACGTGACTTGAAAAAGAAAAGCTGTAAGTATAATTTTCATTTGACCTCATAAGTATATAAAACCGTGAAATACGGTGGTAATGAGGTCATATTTTATATTTATTCCCTTAATGAATAGGCACGGAACATTGCGTGTAATTTATCTATCACGGTTACTGTTATATTTTTAACATTCACTAAAATTACTTTAATATATTTAAAAAAAAATCAGCTTCACGCTGTTTCCGGCACAAAGCAGGGAAGGCAGAGGGAACCTAGTGTTAAGACACTCCGTTCTCCACTTTCTGCCGAATTCTGGAGGTATTGCGTGGCAGAACTCAACTCGCTCGCTTTGCCTCGACACCTCTGGCGAGCGAGTTGAGAGCGAAGAAATGGAAATATAAATTTATGTGAATATTTCATCTCCTCGAGTGGGGATCGAACCCACAACTAGTCTGTTTTACAGTCACATTTTGTGCCGCTGCGCCACAACTGGCCTCAATTATTAATAAATTTTAATTATAACTATATTCAGAATAAAAATCTAAATGTATTATTAATTTAATTAGATTTGTGTAATTAATTATGCAAACCGTAGTGGTTCAGCGGCACAGCGAATGATTGTAAACGCGACGGTCATGCGTTCGTTTTCTACTTGACGGAATTATCTTCATTTCTCCGCTCTGGTAATAAATCAAAGCTAGACGTTATCTTGAAAATTAGAAAATTAGAAACTAGCAAAACTACGTTTTCAGGTCAACCCGTGGATAGCTTTTCTTTTCTTGTAACGCTATAGCTGGGTGGGCAGAGAGTTCTTTACTAAACTATTAATACTAACTACTACTATAATAATAATAAAAATAATAAAATAATAATAATAATAGTTATAACTAAGGATATGTTATTTTGGTAAAATTACTCAAATACGACCAAATTTGGTCTTGCCGTTTGTGACTATTACAATAAATTCTACCTTAAATTACGCTGCGCCATGTTAGGTTGGTTATTTAGGTAAATTGTTACGAAATTCGATCATTTGCTGCAAGGAAAGTCGTTACAAAACTTGGTTGTTAATAACTGCTTTTGATAAATACTGTGGTTACAATTATTTTCATTTTAAGATTTCAATAAGAAAAAAATAATTATCTGTTTCACGCTGCATGCGGGATCGCATTGGCAGATGGCAGGTTAGATAGAGGAAACGTAATCTTAAGACACGCCGTCCTCTACATTCCATTATAATTTATTTTTGAGTTATTGAAAATTGACTGGTAGAACTTGTCGTAATAGAGCGCGGAAACGAAATTCATTATTTCTCCGATTCCTGATCAAACCCAACAACTATCCTTTTTGCTATCAGACGCTGTAAAACAACGAATCGATTGCCTTATATTGAAATATTATTTTTTTTAAAAATAAATAATAAGTAGGTAATGTAAATTGTTTTAGTATTTTTTTTTTATAATAATCGAAAGTTGAACAAAAGTTGTAATCTATAATAGAATTTTAACTTTATTCATTAATTTTAACAACCCTAATTCGTTTACTCATTAACTATACATACATATAGAATGAATAGTTAAACATAATCAGATCAGATAATGTTTATCAAAATGTAACTACATGACTAGAAATGATTATGGTGATAAATTTTACATATTAATTGTTCCGTTTCAATTAATCAATAGTTTTAATTGGATTTCAGCAGGTGTAATGCAAGATTTAGTCGTGGCACAGGGGCTCAAGCGTCTGCCTGTAAATGCGAAAGGTTGTGGATTCGATTCCCACTAATGAAACACTTTAACTCCTTCCATTGATTTCCGCAATGAGATCCGGCACGCAACACGCAATGCCTCCAGAATGCAGTGGAAAGTGGAGAACAGAGTGTCTTAGTACTAGGCTCCCCTCTGCTTACTCTGCTCCATGCGGGATACAGCGTAAAGGCAAAAAAAGGTAAAACGATGGCTTAACATAAATTTATTTTAAAAACTACCCTTCAAGAGTAGACCACTTATTTTACTTTTTGAAATTAAAAAATATACAACAACAAAAATATTGACATAAAACATCACGATTCCTGTCGGTCGCTTGATCTATTCAAGGAAAATATTTACCTACTGATTAAACAAAAATTTGCGGGAATTGCGAAACAAAGTAGAGTCAACGTCGATATCTGTTTAAAGAGGGGGAAAAATACAACTTATGAAACAACACTAGCCACTCGCGGAAATATAATTTCATATAAATATTATAATATAAAAATTCACATTCAAAAAACTAATAAAAACATAATATTGTAACAGGAGGCCATAGTAGCGCAATGAATGTGCTGTTTTTGTAAAAAATGGTTGTTTACATTTACATTTTCCTGTTATAATTAGATAAATTCATGAGCAGAATCTTTATGGACTTACATTGTTTAAAAAAAATTAAAGTAACCTGTTAAGTTTAATAATTTTCATACGTTAGTTAACAATTACCACAAACTTCGAAGTTTATGGAGGCAATTTTATTATAATTGTAACTTATACACTTGCTTATAAATAAAAGGAAATCCTATGAAAGATTGCAATCATTTTATCTAACAAAGTTTATTAACTTCTCATCTTACTATACCCAAAATCTTTTTATATTTTTTTCATGTAGACACAAAATTATCCAGTTAAAGAAGAGCATCTAAGCCGAATGGTAAAATTCTGACATAATTCACAGCAGCAGGAACTTAGTGTTAAAATTGTCGTAATATATATTACACATTTTAAAATGTGCAGTAAGCTTAACTTTATGTGTTATTGATTCACTGCGTTTTTCAGTTGCCAGTTTAAAAACTAAATAAGAGTTGAACGGTGGCCCAAACAGTCTTCAGCGCCAATTCTTGTTATTGAAAGTCTTTTCACTTTCATTTCATACCTAAATTCTTTTTTTTTTCATTTGCGGTCGTCGTTTGGAAAATTTATATAACCTATGTCACTATCATAATTCTGATGACCTCAACAAACAGATAAATAGATATATATGTACATTGTACATACATACATACATCCTTCTATGTTGATTAAAAATACATTAACAACAAATGTAATACATTCAAATGAAGTATAAAATATAAGATTCTGTATTATTATGAAGATCTAACTCGTACGTAGCCCAAGGCGTACAATAAATAGACGGTATTCTTCCAAAATTGTCTAATTTACTTTTAATATAAAAATGTCACGGCCGGTACAGCGAATTTTCTTTCGTCTCACAAAATTATTTACAAAAATACCAGATTTACGTAAATAACGATATTGAACATTTTTTTTGTAAGAGATACAAGTCTTGACACAGTCTCAAACTGTAAACACGTTGGTAGTGTGTTCGATCTTTGTATTTATGGTACAGTAGGTTAACGGTAACCTACAACCAACACGTATTTCACGTTACCAACTGGTAACTAAAGGTATGGTCTTCTAGCAATAACATTTAAAAGTAACAATTAATAAGATGGTTTCAAATAGTTATTTTTCATAAAAGGCCAGTTATATCACAGGGCCACGAGCGTGCGGCTGTAAACGCGACAAGTTGTGAGTTCGATTACCACTCGATGAAATTAAATATTAATTATTTTCATTTCCTTGCTCTGGTAACGCCGTAATGCCTCCAGAATTGAGTGGAGAGTGGAGAATGGAAGTATCTTAATGGAAACGAAATGTTTTTACATTAAGGCCTACCCTGCAATGTGCGGGGTATAGAGTGAAGCTAAAAAATGTATAAAAATGTTATTATTTTTTATTTCTTCGATTATAAGGTAAGTCATAAATAGAATGCTATAAATTTTACTAAGTAAGCTTTTTTAAAAGCTTTTAAAATTCCACCAAGTTGAGGAAGTTGATATTGTTTTTGGGTTATTACTTAAAAGTAAAATGATAATCTCTTCTTATTAGAAGAACTTCGATAACTTTTGTTTTTGTACAAAAGCAAAACGAATGTCTTAGGTGAAACTAAAGCGATATAAAATATTTATTTATCAAGTACTTAAGTGCAAATATTAAATTGTTAAAGCTTTTTTTCAGCTGTTTGAGAAACAACAGTGTGAAACTGTTGTTTTTCAAACAGGGGAATTATTATATAAAGATAGACCCTGTTAAATTTGGTGTTGGGTCGCCATGCTGCTTAAAATATATTCAGAATTGGTTATTAATGGAGTGATTTAACACTAATGTCATGTAAAATAAAAAAAATCTTTGATGTTTTATCTACTCTGAATATTTAAATGTGTAATAATTATTACTAATTAGTTCAGAATTCCATATTTGGCTATTCATATATCCATAGATCCATATCTCTGACTAGGCTGAAATTACGTCTTGGACTTGAAATTAATATGACGAGTTCTTACGTAGAAAAAGATAAATTAAGAAACTTCGTTAGCATTTAACTCTTTTAATATTTCAAAGGCTTTATTTTACTTATAAAAAAAAATAACAAAATTATAAAATTGACTTCGAAAACTTAGAAGCGTGTTAGTAACGTATGAAAACTATGAAAGCTAACATGAACTTTGAAAGGTTCAGTTCTATGAAGAATACCTGTTTGTAATACATATAATTAAAAAACAAGTTCCCGTATCGATAAAACATTTTAATGTAACCCCATAAGGACTGCAATCCGGACTTACTTTTCTTAATATATTAGGAAAATGTAAATATTTCAAAATAACTATTAATGAATTCTAACTGCTTGCCAGTATTTTTTACAAAAACAGCACATCGCGCTATTACAATATTACGTTCCACTATACAAAGCTAGAAGAGTTTTTTGAATGTGAATTTTTATTTCATAATATTTATATGAAATTAAACTTACGCTCTAAGTCAGGGCGAATGGCTAGTTTTGTTTTATAAGTTGTATTTTTTCCCCTCTTCAAACAGATATCGACGTTGACTCAACTTTGTTCCGCAATTCCCGTAAATTATTGTTTAATCTATAGGTAAATAGTTTCCTTAAATAGATCAAGACACGAATCGTGATGTTTTATGTTAATATTTTTGTTGTTATTTATTTTTTTATTTGAAATGATAAAATAAGTGGTCTACTGTTGAAGGGCTATGATTTGTCTTTTTTTAGCGTCACGCCATATCCAACACACAGCACGATAGGCAGAGGAAACCTAGTATTAAGACACCCCGCTGCTTCACATGAATCTCGCATTATTTTTTTCAGCTTCACACTGTATCCCGCATGGAGCAGGGTAGGCCGAGGGGAATTCCCTAATTTACACCCAATTCTGGGGAGACACAAAGTGAAGCTAATTCAAAAAGGATAAAAATGGTTTGTTTTTCTTAGATTATAAGGTCATAAACAGACTGCTATAATTTTAACTGTCATAATAATATCTTTTATGATTCTACCTAGTTAAGGAAGTTAATACAGTTTTTGGGTTAATTCTTAAAAGTAAGGTCATAATACCCACTTATTAGAAATATTTCAATATTTTGTTCTTTTTGTGCAAAAGCAAAACGAAAGTCTTAGGTGAAACTAATGGGATATAAGATATTTAGTTATCAAGTAGGTAAGTCGTAGAGGCCAGTTTTGGCGCAGTGGCACGAAGTGTGACTATAAAATCGACTGGTTGCGGGTTCGATCCCCACTCGAGGAAATTAAATATTTATTTACCATATTCATTTCTTCACTCTGGTATCGAGGCAAGGAGCGGCGTTGAGTTCCGCCACTTAACACGCAGCGAGGAACGGAATGTCTTAACACTAGGTTCTCTCTGCCAGCTGCCTGTGCGGGATACAGCGTGAAGCTAATTTTAATTTTTGTAAGTAGTTAAGTGCAAATATTATATTGCATTTTTTTCCGTTTTCACACTGTAACCCGCATGAAGTAGATAGAGGGACACTCCGCTCCTCCCTGGAACTCATCCCCGCCCTTTGCCTCGACCGACCTCTTATGCACAGATAATTATATAATATATGGCTAAAAAAGTCACATCTCATACCAAATTAGTTATAGATTTCGCACAGTTTTATTTTATAGAAATACGTACTGTGTTGCGGTGAATGTTTCTTGGACATGGCGTCATTTAGCTCCTGTCAGCTGTTGCAGCGCACGCACGTGATCATTGAGGTGTCTCACTTGCATCACACACCTGTTGCCGTTATAAACCTGTAGAGGAGAGACGGAGAAATCAATGGTAATCTTTCCATTATAAATATATACTTATTTGTATTCAATATTATGAAGCTGAAGAGTTTATTTGAACGCGCTTATTTCAACGCCTACTTTTTTAGTTTCACGCTGTATTACGCACATCACGGGGTAGGCATGGGAACTTGGGAACTAATGCTGGCAGGGAGACATTGCGCGTTGGTGGGCGGAACTCAACGTCGTGCTTTACTTCGTTACCTGAAAAATATTAAATATTTCATACCTCCAAATGTTTCTCTTTTTTTATTTTTTTTAATCATTACAACGGGCAAAGCAAAATGAGTTGGGAAAAAAATTGGGAGAAAATTACATACTCGTATACATTGTATCTTATAATAAGGAAAACAAAACAAAATTCCATTTTCAAAATAATTGTATTTAAAGAAACTAAATCTAATACCCAACTAATCCTCTCCTCTGAGAATCTCTTGTAATCATTCGGTTTATTTATTTCTTCTTACATTATACAGAACTAAGGAGGTCATTTGGTTCCTATCTACAATCTAATAAAGTAGGAAGAGACAGGATATGATCGATAACAGAAAATTAAGGCTAAGTGAATTATATGTCCATACAGGCCCGTAATACATATTCCTAAGATCTTAAATATAGTGGCAACTACGTTAAACAAATATTCATTATATTTTTTTATATGGGATACAAAAATATTTGTATAGTGTAGAAAATTATTGAGTATAATATCAGTTATTCTTTATTAATTAGAACTAAATAGTCACATAAATATGGAAAAAATATAAATAATAATAGATATTTTACACACCTTACTTTTTGCCCTCAAAATGTTAATTAATTCTTTGTTCACTTCTTTTATTAATTTAAAATGTAATAGAATAATTTAATATCATTTATGATAAAAAAAATCTTTGTTACTTAATGAAGTACATAATCCAAAGTGAAATAGTCAATATTAAACAATACATCGTTCTTCTTTTCATCGATGAAAAAGCAATGATACATGTATAAATCAGCTTCACGCTGTATCCCGCACACAACAGGATAGGTAGAGGAAATTTAGTTTAAAGACACTCTGGTCCCCCAATTTTTCCTTACCGCCCAATTTTGGAGTCACGACCCACGACTGGTCTTATTATTGAGTTTTGTTTTTCTATTTAAATTATATACCTCTGAAATACATTTTTAGTAACATATATGTTTTGATATTCCTTACTCATATTATAAATCCATAAGGAAATCCATCTGTTACGTTTCACACCTAAATCTAAACTACCAAGTGTTTGTGGTTGGGGAAGAATAAAGGTTTTTTTTTCGTAAAAAATGGTTGAAGGGGTTGAAATAGGGGCTAAAAGTATGTACGAAAGTTGATTTATAGCTAAATACGCTAGTTAAAGTTCATGATATAGACTAACATAATGTACTAAAAAATTGCACACCTTACAAAGATTAAAAGCATGGAAATAAAAAATCCAATCCTTGCTAAATGCGGGAGTTTAGTTTTTTGATGAAAAGCGCCTCATTCGTTTATTTTTATATAACCTAAATATCCCTTACTTGATAGACGACCTCTAGACTTATATTTTTATAAATTGTAGCATCGTAATCATATAGTAAAATATATCCTAATAGTTAATACCCTTTGGAGAATATCCAAAAAAAAAAAACAAATAAAACAAATGACAATATCAAAGTAGGACAGCGTCTAACATCACAACGACTCTGTGTCCCAACGTGATCCCAATTCCGAAGGATAATTCATGTTAATTTAATTTTTATTTTGGAAGTGAACTCAATGGGAAACGTAAATGTATCAACTAGGTTCCGTCTGCTTACCAATACTATGTAGGCAAAAGCATGAAGCTTGTGAAGATAGTTTAAACTATCGATGAAGAAGTAGGTAATTTAATCTTCTCACTTTACATTTAATGAATGACCATTTGTCGAAATAAAAAAAAATCTATAAAAAGAAACTATAAAAAAAAGAATAATAAAATATATTGATAAATTTTTGACAAAGATTTTGACGACGTATTTTTTTTTCTTAAATAGACGAGAGAATCATACATATCAAATGTTATGCGATAGTGTAACACGTGTATATAAACGTATGCCAAAATTATCACCTAAATAAAGCTATATAACAAAATCGTTCTGTATTACAATGATGTATAATACATTTTGGCTTGAACGAAGGATCGTGTGACTTCAATAATATTAGGACCAGCCATGCGACGCAGGTTATGGTAAATTCGTGCAATATAGAATTAAATAATCATTTTCTATTTACACTTTCAACGCCATTATGATCGAATTTTGACAATTGTTGTCATCTTTATACATAGGTACGAGTACGTATGAGACAAATCGCGGCGTTGAGCACTGCAACTCAACACATTATATTGATTATCATACTAATATTATAAATGTGCATATGAGTTTGCTTGTTACGCTTTCACGGCAAAACTGTTTAACTGATTAACATGAAACTATGTGCACATATTTTAAAGGTATTCGAAAGGACATAGGATATCTTTTTTTAAAAAAAAAGATATGTTTATATTATCCTTATATATAATATAAAAATAGGTTTAACCGAGTGATTGCGGGTTATAGTCTAGTAATGTCTATAATCTAATATATATATATATATATATATATATATATATATATATATTAATGACAGTGGACGGGGCAAAAGAGGTATGTAGAGACCGTAGCGCTTAGCGCTCTGTTCTACCTGGCCTCTCCGTTAGAGATAAGTCGAAAATATGGATATTAGAAAATAAAGAAAAAAATCAAAGCAGTGCATTATGTTATATGTGAGTAACAAGCAGGTGCCTGTGCCTACTATCAATAAAAAAGATTTACTATAAATTGTTATTTTATTTGCATAAAAGTGAATTTTAAATAAAAACATTTTCAAACGTTTAATTTTGAAAAATGTGTTACTTTAAATTTTTTTAATAATTCCTAATATAAGGCCTAATTACGTAATAATTAGTATAAATATACTAGAAGAAACATTAATATTAAAAACGTAATAAATTATAAAATAAAAAAGTACACAAACGCTTCCCAAAGGCCATTCCAACGTATAACGAGATACGGCGCTTCCGAGCTTTCAACATTGTTCAGCTTATCACGGCTAAGCTCAGATATTGGTTTAACGCCTATTGTGACAAAATCTATAGGGATGAAGAAACAAAAATAGTAGTCAACTATATGTTATTTAAAGGATAAGGATTTTATGTATGGTTAATAAATAATTAAACAGGGAAACTTAAAGTATTAAAACCATTTCGTTCTCTGCTTTCCGCCTAAACTCGAGATATTGCGTCTTGAGTAGCAGAACTTTATCTTTTCAAAGCCCAAAAATAATTCATACATGTATGATTTTTTTATTTGCTTATTAAATTAATTACTTATGATTATAACGACATTTGATTAGTACGATATTACCCTCACGCTGTATCCCGCTCATAGCTAGGGTAGGTAAGCAAATCGCACCTGGGATTCCTGGGACCAATCTAGTGTTAAATTAATTTTTGTTAACAAAGCGAGGAAATGAAACTATTAAACATTTCAATTTCTTCGAGTGGGGATCGAACACCCTAGCAATTATTTACCTATTAAATTAATAACTTTGTATATGTATTCATTAAAAAATAATAACTTTGCACACATATGCACAACCAATCGTTTAATTAAAACAATCCATTAATGTCACACAATGGCCCATATGAACACAACATCAAGTAGTCATTGTAGAATATAAAACGGAGTATGATAAAATATGTACAACTTTTAATTAAAAACAGGTACCAAATGGATGTTAATCTAAAGGTTACCAAAGTAACTTTTATTTATTTCCTGTAGATAATAGTAGGCCGGCCGTGGTGCAGTGGCACGAAGTGTGACTGTAAAACCGACTGGTTGTGGGTTCGATC
>DWAO01007400.1:0-10220 GCA_018230605.1 Heliconius congener
TCCAGGAGGCGCGGGTTCGAGTCCCGCTACGTTCAAACTTTTATACGTTTTCTAATTAAGTGAATATCTTACTAATTTAAAAATCTATAATCAATACATTCTATAATCAATAAAACAATATTTCTATAAATCGAATTCGACTTGTCGTGTTTTATTGATGTTTAGTTTTCGTTTGTATTGTAAGTATTATAAAAAAAATATCTCTTTTTGATCCTATCAATCTGATATCAGTTCTGTTAGACAGTAAGAGTATGTTGATCCCGTTGGTACACTATTAGATTCGCTTAGCTTGCTATATACGGTACACTATGTGGTATATTTTATTTTTGTCGTAATAAAATGTATCCTAAATGTTTGCCGTATTCACAAATAATTGAAGGATCGCAATCAAAACAACTGAAACACACAGCACTTGATATACTGAAAACGTGCCCCTAAATGACTGTAGGTCGACTGGTAGTTTTTGTATCAGTACTTACTGGTAATTACTGGTACATCTGGTAGTAACTGGTAGTTAATTGGATGGGATTAACAAAATATCTTTCTCTTCTACGTTCTTGATAATAACTTTTAAGTTCTCTTTTGCCACGTGTAATTGCATTATATTGTAAAATTATTCAAAAGCTTCAATATCCATTCCATACATGACCAGACGATCTGTGGTTCTCTTTAAAGCTGCACCTACACCACCAGGAGCACCTTTTCCTACCTCGGTATAATTCCAAGTCACATGTTGCAATTGACTAAAGTCACGACTTAAGTGGGTAATTAAATAAAATACGTATTTATTTCTATACTGGAACGTTGGTGAATCCGACAAAAAAGGCAACGTATCAACAAATTGATTTATTGTAATCCTCCTATCTCTCCTCTCCTCTATTAATCGTATTAAATGAGCCCATACGGCTGGGGCATCGTGATGTAAGCCATCACTTATTGTACATACGGAAGTTGGGCTTACTTGGCCAGAGGAAAAATTGTATGTATAGACTCAGCAGTAAACATAAGGAAACTGAAATTGTGCGTTTCGGAGAACTGCCACTAATTCTCATTAATTCATCTTTTTTCCAACGTTATTATTAATCGTCCTCAATAATTTATTAGTTAAATATTAATTCATACATTGAGTGTAAATAAGTTTTTTTATCTAGACTAGATAAAAACGTATAGCTTAAGGTATGGTATCAGCGCGGGTTAATCTCGCTACGTTCACATATTTTAACTTCACATATTTTAAGGTAATAAAAAATATCATACAAAATTACTTACAGTAAGACTCCCCAAAGGCATTGAAGGTGTAGTCCTCCTTCTAGAAGGCGGGGGTAGAGTCGCCGACTGATCCATAGGCGACTCCGCGAATATCACATGTATGAGACGACAGGTGGTCGCAGATTTTATACATTCCAATTGTTCTTCTAATACTGTATCTCGGTTCTTCTCTAGGAAACCACCACATTGGTACTCTACGTTATCGGCGAAATGTTTTATTATGAACGCTGAAAGGAAATGTATTTATTAAGTTAATAAAACAGTTTTTACTTGTTTTTTAGAGTTTGAGCTTTTAATATAGTCATTTAATAGTATTCTACAAAATTTATTATATATTTAAGATATTTCAATCTAATCTAGCTTCACGCTGTTGGCCTAGCGGGGTTGTCAGAGAGAGCAAAGCCCTTCCTCTCGACCTCCTCATACATGTCTCCCTCCAAGGGGTTCTCATGCTTTTTAAGTGACCTTCCTCCTATATTTCTGACACTGTGTTCTTTAATTTCAACCGAGGTCTCCCATTACCTTTTTTACCGCTCACTTTTCCTTCATAAATCTTTTTTGTCATTCTTTCATCACTCATTCATTCTACGTGCCCAAGCCAACTAAGCACGTCTCAGATAATCATCAACAACTAATGAAAAAAAACACATAAACAAAAAAAAACATCATTTAATAATCTACAGTCCAAAGAAATATCAAAGTTCAAATCCATAAAAAACACAAACTCAAAATTTTTGTCTACTAACCTGCATTCCCGAACCGGGGTTTCATAAAATGCGGGTACTTAGCACATTTATCGTGTAATTTGGCAACGAAGCCAGGATCTGAGCCTTGTGGTACACGACACTCCTCGTCTAGCAACGCTAGCACACCTAGACGGTCCTCTATGAGGTTGATGCAAGGCTGATTGTCGTAGAAATCTATCATTTTCCATGATATTTCTTCCTGGGATAGTAATATTTATGATCAATATAAGTATAATGTATAATAGCTGTACTGTTAGTTTCAATACTCGTATCTTTACTAACTCTATATTTATTTTTTTAACTAACTAATAAATACACATATTTAAAGAATTTTACACAGAAATAATATTCTTACCTTAATATACTCATCTTGTTCTAATTTGAAGACATGGGAGTTGAATTGCTGTTGTAATTTTTCATTTGCATAGTTAATACAAAACTGCTCGAATGAATTAATTTCAAACGTTTCAAATCCATAAATATCTAACACACCTGTAACGAATTAGGAATAAAAAATTTAAACGGCATCCGTCCATGTACTACCTACAAAAGGACATATTACGCAAAAAATATAAAAAAGGACTATGGAAATTAATAGCATCACATTCTTTGTAAATTATTTTTTTATCGGAGCCCAATGCCATATTTTGTTACGTGTTTTTCGTAAAAAAAAATATATAATCCAAAATAAAGCCTCTTCACTCACTTTAAAGCAAATTTCAACAAAACACACCAATAAAATGATTCTTCGCAACCTCCTGTATCTAAAATACACCGAAATGAATGAACAAAAGTACATACCAATAAAATGTTTCTTCGCGCAGCCTGTATCCAACGCCCGGTTGACTCCGTGCACGAGCCACGCGAACAGCTCCCCATACATCCTCTTGGCCAGGGCGTCTCTGGCGAAGGCCGCCTTCTGCACGTCCATGCGCGACAGTATGACCTCGTGCGCTGACGCTATGCGACGGTGCGTCAGCCACCGAGATAGTTCCGGCTTCGATATCCCGAGTAGTGCACACACTGTGGTTAGGTGGGGATCTTCTGACTGGAATAAAACATACATAAAATAATTAAAAAAAACGGCAAACTTAACTCGTGTGAAGATGAAGTTGTTAAAGTGTTAACTTAGTAGGGTAACCTGACAGAACTAAGCGCCAAACGCTACGGTACTACTGCATACTTCTTTAGGTTCACTGTCATCAACCTATTCATACATGAATAACCCCACCAGGTGGTCCTTATGCTATTAATGACCTTCCTCCAGGATAATTGATACTGTGTTTTCTAAGGTCAACCAAGACCTCTCCCTACGTTTCTTACCGCTCACTTATCATTAATTAATCTTTTTTGCCATTCTTTCACCATTCATTCGTTCGACGTGCCTACACCACCAAAATGGAAAACGCGATAATAATTATAGATATTAAGTTTCAATTTATAACATTATTATGCACAATTTATATATATGATCATATAAACTTGTCGAGAGGATCAATATTTAATTAAATTAAAATAAAAAAAAATGCAAAAATGCAATAGCAGATTTTACATAATGAAATTAGTACTAGTTTATTTATACAAGTAAATTGCGCAACAAGCTTTTATGATCATATAAATTGTGTTTTAGGTTATAAGTTCATAGTTAAAATTTAAAAGACTTTTTTTCATTTTCTCCTTTTTAGAGCGTTTAAATGAAAACTTTCTTTAAAAGTTTTTTTGGCATTATTTTTTTATTAACTTTTTAGTTATCGCTGGCTAAGTTTCACAGTCTATTCATCTCATTCAACGCACTATTGTTGCAAGGTCGTTTGCTGGTTAATTTCGAACAGTGCAGCACTTCAATAAGGAGGCCTCCTAATAATTTAAACCCCACTGAAGGCCACGTATGTATGCTTCACTATCTGCAAAGAGCGTCGAGCCTAAGTATTTTGCGTACTCTACAAGCTCAACATATAATACAATTGGCAAAACTCTTGGTTCCGCGGTTCCGTCACTATATTTCGCTGGAAATTGCACAGACTTGAGCGGAATTAGGTGAACGCCGTCTTTACCGAAGTCTATACGAACGGATGGTATATCAGTTTAGCTTTATTAAGTTTTAACTGTCGTCGAGTAGGTGTTTAGCTATTGCCCTGATTACGCCTTTCGTTGAGTCGTTTCGTCTTCGTTAGCAAATTTTTCCTTCCGTTTTAATTTATTTTTCAGTAACCTTCTTTCTCTTCTTTTGTATTGATATTTCTGTTTTTACCATTTTGGTCCCACGAGCACCGAAGAAATATTCGTCGACCACCCTAGAGCTCCGTTAAGAAGGGTAACAACAGGGTTAGCTCAGGTGCCCAGGGATGATTCATGGCATCATATTACACTCCGCTTCAGCTTGAAGCTTACTTGTGCCCTACGAAACACAGTTCCAGGTGTGATTTTAGAGTTGTCCTTCTCCTAGACAAGTCGTAGATGAACAGAAAAATGTTCAATAGTGCTAGGTATAATATATTGGATTTATAGTGATGTTACACTGTTTTTCTAATTATTCTCGGCAAGCTCTTTTTTTGATAGCCATATTTCAGAAGTGCATAAATAATAACTATTCCGCCATATTAGATGTTCCGCAATATTATGTTCGAAAAACATCACATTATTTTTCAAGTTACTCTCAACGAGCTCTTTCATTTGGTATCCATTTTGTAGAAGTAGACTAAAAATAACTAGTCGGCTATTTTGGATGGTCCGCCATATAGATTTAGAATGGCATCACATTAGTTTTCGAGTTGTTCTCAACGAGTCTTTTCATTTGATACCCATATTGTAGAAATACATTAAAAACAACTATTTCGCCATCTTGGATGATCCGCCATACTAGATTTAGAAAGACGTCATATAACTTATCGTGCATTGTCATCCAAACTAAACGTCTATACAAAATTTCAGCTCAATCGGTAGAAGACATTTACAACAAAATAGAGCGCAAAGATTTCACCCGAACTAACATACATACATTGCAAAGTCAATATAGACTTTTAAAATGAAGAAAAACCAACTACTTACATCTATATAAGCCCCTTCACCATCGGTTCCATCGTCAGGGTCCGCTGTGAGCAGCACATTACCAAGATGCAAGATGGCCGCAAGCACTATGAACATGTTTTGTTGTTCCGCGTCTGTTATACCTGGGGATAAGAAATATTCAGTTATTTACGTGATATTTGTTCAGATTAGTTCATTAGTTACATTTTTGTAAACCACGACGTTCAGCAGAAAGATATTAAAAAAAAACTAACTTTGGTGATATATATATTGGTGATAAATAGTTTTTGCTAAGTTATGTTTTTTGTTTGGTTAACATACACATATTATTATAAAATTTTTGCCATTTTAAATTTTTTATTGCTTAAAATAAATTATGGTATTTTATCACATTTACGGATGTTTTGATATTTTTTAAATGGCCATCAAAGGATAATAGATAGGAGTATTTTTATTATTCTAAATGACATTTTTTTGAAATAAGAATTTCAAACAAAAATTGTTTCCAGCAAAATAATATAAAAAAAACAAATTTAACTCACCTAGTGTAGTAAGTGCATTTTTAGTTTCATTAAACGCTCGTAGATCATCAACGCCGTCTATCTCGGGACTGCCACCTTGATTTAAATAATGGAACGAATCTTGATGATCTGTGAACAAAAGTTATGATTAATTATTAGTATTATATATTGAATTTGATAAATTTAGATTCGATTTTCTATAAGGGAATGCTTCTTTCTGATTCGCTCTCTATCTCTCTCTCGGTCGCAATCTTTGATAGACCAATCAAAATTTATCTAGGAAAGAATATTGCCTTTTTACTACGCACGTTATCTCCTCTCTCCCTATTTTAAACACTCATTAGCATTACTTTTGACTTTTGTTAAGAAAATACTTCTCACTCACACGCTATCTCTCTCTCGCTCTCTTTCTTTACACTCACCTAGCTTCAGCTCGGGCATATAATCGGCGGCCGCGCATAACTGGTAGAATATATGATAATTTCTTTCCCCAGAACTCTGATAGACCACTCTGGACTTCTCCAGAAGGTACGTCCTCATGCTGGCGCCGGATATCCTATATTGCTGGTCGAAATGTATCTCTATGAACTTGCCGAATCTTGATGAGTTGTCGTTTCTTGTTGTTTTAGCGTTGCCTATTGCCTGAAATAGTAAGAAAGAAAAACTATATACATACTTATAGTGTTTGAAGTTCGTGGGTTTAATTTTTATTGACGACAAATAATTATTTGTTTTATTTTTATCTACATGCATCTGTTACATATAATAGTAGAGTAAGAAAAAACAGTCCATTCTTTATTCCATTTCTCTTCAACATCCTAAAAGACAGCTGTTAGAGGACATAAACTCACGCTACCCTATATTTTGGCAATATGGAAAAACAAAAGTAAGTCAGAGAACTGTTATCATCATATCAAGACTAAACGTTCTTTTTTGTTATAGTATTCATCAAAATTAATATAACAAAAGAGAATATTCAGTGTTTTCAAAAATACCTTGGTCTTTTAGATGAGAGCATCCACAAATCACTTGGAACAATCATCACATTTTTCAAATCTCTTACAAAGAAAACTATATTTACCTCCATAATAGGACTTGAAGCTAGGACTTTCCGTTCTACTTGAGTTTCACTTGCATTACCACCAACGGCTGCGAAATATCGCATTGCGTATTTCGCTGAAACTGTTTTACCTGCACCAGATTCTCCGCTTACTGGGAAAAAATGGATAAAGATTATATATAAGTACACTTCCGTTGTCGAGTTTCCACAAAACAAAACGCCGCGCTTTGCTTGATTACCAGAGAAAAAAACATTTTACTTCCCTGAATGAGAATCGAACCCACAACCGTCGCGTTTACGGTGGCACGCTAAGAAATTAAAATAATTTAATAAGACAAAAAGGATACGATCGACGACCAGGTCTACAGTATCTTAATATTAAGAAAATTATATTCGAAACAAAACCAACCTATAATACTCTGATCCTGCCTCTCTCTTTCCAATTTAGTGAAAGCTTCTTCGGAAACAGCAAATATATGCGGATCAAGATCACCCATGGACTGACCGCGATACGCCATGATTGTTTCGTCACCTGCAATAGTGCATTATAATCATTTTTGAAAAATGTCTCATTTCTGTCTTCCTTCTAATATTTCACTCTAAAGAATACATTTTATTCAACTGACAACTTGAAGGAAAAATGTAAAATGTAATGGACTTGTACTTCTATACAACTGTGTTTCGTTTATACCTAAAATATTTAATATCGTTTGCATATTAAAACAAAGTACCGAAATAAATGTTAATATTTTATTATAATTACATACGACACCGGGTAGTCTATTATTTAACGTGTCCAATAATTTTAAAGTGGAGAATAGAGAGAATTATCACTAAATTATCATAAAAATACATACCATATATGGGCAAATCATAGTATGGGTTGATGGCAACCAGCACAATACCGCAATACGTGTATATTGCATTACGATCACAAAATCTGAAACAAAACAAATAATGTATGAAAAGAAGACCAACAATTATGGGAGCCAACGATACTAAATCGAGATTTACTCGAGCGTCATAGAGGACATATTGAGCTTAGATGATAAAAAGAAAAAAATGTCATGTCATACATATCTTTGGATCGGCGGCTATAGATTTAAAAAAAAATGTTAAAAAAATCTGTTACATGGACATACTCCAGCGCGACAGATATTGATATTGATATCATCCATTTTCAAAAATGGAACTGCGATAATTTGATTCATTCGATGATGAAAGTAGTCGTACGCAAGAGTGAAGAATGATAAAAAAAATCGTTTCTTTAGATTCGTCAGTTTTGCGAAAGGGATGAAAAGTCAGCCTAAAAAAGCTCTTATATCTGATGATTTGAATGTGTCGCAAACACGCTGCTATTGTTAGAATATGCATTAACAACTTCTTCACTTTGAAATATTCAAGTGTCAGATTAAAATATACAGAGTGGATGCGATCTGCGATCCTTTCACGGAAGCAACATATAGGGTTAAATATTTCAAACTCAAACCTAAAGATCAAAATATCTCTCAGTTCAGTCGTAAGATTTTTTTTTATTTCACGATGTTCAACCATATTGCATTTAGTGTGACGCAGTTACGCATAGATACCAATAACATAAACATCTACTATTATAAAAATACTACTAAGCGTTGACGATTTGCCGCGTCTCATCCTCAAAAAAAATACTAGAATAGAAAGATATCTCTCGTTCTATTATATTATTCAACTTCACCGCCATTAGCTACGACTGGATTTCATGAATGAGGCGTGGGCGGCATTATCGCTTTGATAGGTTTATGTTGGTGTGCGTCATTCTTGACAAATGGCCTTTTATTTTACAACGATAATTTTTGTAAATATTTTGTTACGTGCTATCTCATAAGCTGATGACTATCTGATGGGACTTGCCTAATATGAGATGCCTAATATATATATATATATATATATTATTAAAATCATAATCAATTAAAAAGGTCAAGAAATATCATGTAAATAAAAGAGTATATGTTTGAAGTAGAATACCTGTATTTATAAGAAAATTATTATAAAAAAAATTATTTTTATTATTATTTTTTTTAAATTATCATCTTTATCAATGAGTGAGACAGTAGTAAATAAAGAAAGAGTGGGAGAAGAATATAAAAACGCAGAGAGGAATATAGGCATATAGGCAAATATAGGCAACCTGTAGCTACTTAAAACTTTATCGATCAATTTTTATTACTTCAGCTTGTGGAATTCGTCAGATTATATAAAGAATTAAGAAGTCTACCCGTGGTCTACTGAGTAGACGATGATAATTTATAAAGAAAAAAATATAAACAAAAAAAATTAAAACAATTTCTTTTAACATACTTCAAAATTATAAACAAATTTTAAAATATTTTTCAATAATAATATCTAAGATATCTGCAAAATAAATGCTTTTGAAAATTATTCTGTTATTGTAAGGAAAGGACAGGTCAACTTTACAAATGTACTTGTAACATTATAACACATAACTCACTGTATCACATCTGTTTGTACAAGTGTTGTAATATCTATACATATTAAAAATGCATGGTGCCTAATAAAATATTTCAAATTCTTGATAATATCGTGTAAACTCAAATTCCAATGATTTAAATGTTCAACTTAATTAAGGAATTATACACTATTATTTTTTTTTTTTCAAGTGTTAAACAACATTACAAGTATATTTACAAATGTAGATGTAGATTAACTTGACACAAATAATCACACAGCAATCTATACAGGATGTAATTCGAACCTAGGGCCTCCGATAAAATTGTGAAGGCCACATGAAATATAATAAAAATCATATTCTTTTCAGCTTCACGCATCCCGCAAATCAGTTAGGCAAAGAGAACCTGGTGTCAAGACACTCCACTCTCCTATTTACTCCTAAATTCGTGACATTGCGTGTTGATTGAAAGGATTCCACTTCGTGCCTTATCTTACCTGACTTTAAGATTATGTAAAACGGCCGGTTCGTGCAGGTAAGAGAGCGACGTCAGGTCATTTTGACCGATGAGCAGTGACGGGTTACGTAGTGGCGGCAGTTTCGTTTCGTCTGTTATCTGAGAATAAATTTTACAGTAAATAAAACTCATGAGCTCATGATATTATCATAATTTCTATATATCCATAACTCGCTTATGGGTAGATCAAAAGCAAAACCATAGTTGGAAGCAAACACTGTATTTATTTTCTTAAGCTAACCGTGGGGATAAGTTTTACTGGAGTCCTACTACTATTATTTTTTAGTCTTACTCGAACACGCTGAATGCAAGCAGCTAAACGCGGCAGTTTGTGGGTTCCGTTACCACTTGAATCTCAACACGCAATGGGTCCAAAAGTCCCGCTGAAGTGTTTTAATGGGAAAGTGAGTTTGTTAACACTAGGCTCCCAGGTTCTCCCGCCTACTCTGATATGTGCGAGATCTAACGTAAAGCAAAAAATGAACACGCTAATTATTACATTGAAAATTTGATCAAAACACAATTTCGATCAATGTCCTTAAATATACCAAATTTATATATGAACCTCTAATAGTCAAGGAGAGTAGTCAAGTAGAGAGTAGTCAAGTAGAGAGTAGTCAAGTAGAGAGTAGTC
>DWAO01007401.1:0-10219 GCA_018230605.1 Heliconius congener
CAACCAGTCGGTTTTACAATCACACTTCGTGCCGCTGCGCCACGACTGGCCTCAATATTTGATTGTTTAGGTATTGAACACCATTGATATGTTTATATTTATTCCAATAGGATTTGAACCCTCAACTATAGCTTAAAACCAATTGCGCCACAAATACAATTTTATCGATATCGATATTTTTCGTCATTCTCCACAATAGCAAAGAGTAAATGTCAAACCGAAACGTCATTTTAAAGTTTACGCGTGTTGTGTGTGGTGGTGTATTTTCATTTAATTTAGTTAATAGGAATATTCCTTGTGCTATACTTATAAGATAATTCCAATAAGCTATTGAACTAACTATTATATAACTTTTGACATTTATATATTAAGTTTCATATATTAAATGAATTTTTAATACACACGCGGCGTAAACTTGGTAAACAAGTTGATTTTATTGTGTGTACATTTGGCGTTTTAAACTAAAATGTCTGAGAAAGTTCTTGTGATCGGTGGTGGAGGTCGGGAACACGCTATTTGCTGGAAATTATCTGAATCACCTCTATTGAAGAGGGTATACTGTGCGCCCGGTAGTGTTGGAATTAGCTCCACAAAAGACAATGTTGAGAGTGTCGATTTGAACATCAAAGATTTTTCAGTAAGTATTTTTTTCTTTTGTATTTTGTAGGGTAGGCTAACAAATAATACTGTATTTTTTTTGTATATTTTTGTGTAATACATTACATTATTGTAATCATTTACGAATTTGATTCTGTTATGTTATTTATTTTATTTAATAAATACCATTTTATATAAAAATATTTTTTACATCAAATTATGCTTATTAGTAAAAGATAATTATGTATTTTTTGTTTAATTTAATTTTAAGTTAAAACTGGAATAAGGTAAAAGTAGTAAAAAAGAAAATTAAATTAAGATTTAGATGCATAAAAATCTAAATGCAAATCTTTTACCAAAAGGCTTAAAGAAACTTAAATAAAAATAATAATTTAAAAAATCTATAATATAGTATAATTCAGTCCAGTTCTTTGATTATGATATTTTGAGAATTACATAAAAATTATGAATGCTACTAACTTTTTCCCTTAAGCACTGGTAGGCACCTATTGTCAAGACACTTGATGCAAACATTGCATGTGTATAAGTAAATACCGCAAAATCAAAGTCAATATTTTTTATTTAAAATAAAAAGTTGTAAGCCTATTTTTTTTAATGTGAAATAAATTTCCACCAGTTCACTAAAGTTACTGCCTCAGACGTGAGAAGAATTTGTGCTAGAAATGGAGCTGCCTTTTTTTTAAGCAATTTGTCCAGCCAAAGCAGGAAAATAAAAATAATTAATTGATTATAGTATATCAGAAAGTTTTTATAATTGTGAAAATGACATTCTCAATTGTTTGAAATAAAATAGAGATCATTTTTATATATTTGCTTACTCTTTGTAATATCAAAATGTGCATAACGAAAATCCTAATAAAAATTTAACAAGTGCACACTAAGCTGAGGAAGTAATGTATAATTATATATATTTATAATTTTATTTAAATTTCTTAAGAGCAAGACAATCCTTTTTTCCATTCTCCTGTTTATACGTAGGGGCCATTGATCTATTCTGCTACAAGGTTAACATATTACTTTTTTTTGCCACAGTTCAAGATTTTCAACACAAGTCGACAATCTAAAGCAAGATAACCTTTGAACTAAACTTTCATATTGTCTCTTGGTGATTAATAATGTTGCTAAGCGCACTTGTATCAATTAATTGACAAAGATAATAGTAAATAGTTACATAAGAAACATTTAAATATTTTTTTTAATTGAGATTTGACTTGATTTTTATTTATTGTTTTGTTTATTGATTTGATTTTTATAATTTTATATGATTTTTATTTATTTTTTGTTTATAATTTAGTTACTGTTAGGATATCTTTACAGATTTTATTAAAAAAATTACAATAATTCTATTATGTATTCCACTACCCTAAAGTTTATTCATATTATATTTCTCTCTTTAGTATATGAATAATACAAATTTTAAAATAATGTACATTTTCTAAATTTTACTAGGTTTTAGAGAAATACTTATTTTCATTATTAAATTATTGCGATACGCATACCATCACCTTTTATTCTCTAAACATATCTCTAACCATATGACATACAAAAATATGTTAAATGTTTCGTATTTTTTAGAGGATGTTTTAATAGTCGGGTTTTAGTTTTTAAACATTCTTTTTAATTAAAATTATTTTAGAGTTTTGTAATAATATTTACACATTTGAAATGTCCTAAGAAAACCCTTTCATTTTTTTTTGTTCTTTACTTTAAGTCCCATAGAGGGCACTGTAGTCAATTGAACTTGATGTCATGTAGTCTATAACCAGCGGACGATCAAGAGGCTTCTAACGACACCTCATATGTCTAGTTATGATAACTAGTTTAGAAATTATCAAGGAACAGATGATGTGGATATCCACATACATGCATACTCGGACATAGATACAGGTCAAAATCATAACCCTCCGTTTCACTTCGCCGTAGTCGGTCAAAAAACTTATTAAACCATAATAAGACCATATTATTAGACCATAGACTACTACTAGACTTATTAGACCATATTGTAATTATGAAGTAAATACTCTATTTGCTTAAGGATTTATTTATTGTATTTTTGACAAGAATTTTATACAGAATATTAAATAATAGTACCTAAATGTTCAATAATTTGTTCTTTTGATTGATTGTTTAAATAGATATTGCTAAATGAAATCACATTCAGCATAATATTTATATAAATTTAGGAAATTTTGTATATTTGTATTATTTTGTTAAGTAAATATGTCCTTAATTTAGTTAGATAATTAAAAAATTTGGCACATTGGAACAGCATCTGACCTCTATAACTCAATTGTTCTCATTGATTACCACTCAAGAGAAAGAATTATTTCGAAATTATAAAAAATTCTTTCTTTCATAACATTTTATATTGCGGCGTTGAGTTCCGCAACTCATCACGCAATATATAGTATAATTTAAATTAAATATTGTATTTTATTTTAACACAGGCAGTAGCATCATGGTGCAAAGAGAACTCCATAGACCTAGTTATAATAGGTCCAGAAGATCCCCTCGCCAATGGTATAGTCGATGCCTTATCTCCACTTGGCATTAAATGCTTTGGCCCTACAAAAGCTGGTGCTGAAATCGAAGCCAATAAGGACTGGTCTAAGAAATTTATGTGCAAATATCAGATCCCGACAGCCAGATACCAATCTTTTACAGACGCGAAAGCTGCTAAGGATTTTATTAATAAGTAAGTTAATTGATTTTTTTTTTATGTTAGAACCCACAAATCTTGGTATGATATATGTTTTTTCTATTTTCTTTTATATATTTTGTAGGGTTGATGGAGAAATCATGGAAAATTCTCCCTAACCTAACGTGACTTAGTAACAATCTGGAAAATCTTGTACATAAATAAATTCACAATCAATCATCGTGCATATATTTTTAACATTTTTTAAAGTGTTATTCCACACTCATTAAAGAAAAATACTTTTTTTGGAAACATATAGAAAATTTAACGTAGCGAGGTTTGAACCCACGCTCCCTCTGCCTACCCTGCTACATGCGGGATACACAGCGTGAAGCTAGAAAAAAATAATAATAAGTAGACCACTTATAACAAAAAAAAACAACAACGTTTCCAGTAGCTATTATAAAAAACGCGCAGATGGAGTAAACTGGTTTAAGAATTCATGTATTGATTTAACTATGTGTTTTTAGTGCACCTTTCCCAGCTTTAGTGGTAAAAGCATCTGGTCTTGCGGCCGGTAAAGGAGTCGTCGTAGCTGCCAATAAAGACGAAGCGTGTCAGGCGGTTGACGAAATACTGACTGACTCCAAGTATGGCAGCGCTGGCGAAGTGGTCGTGGTGGAGGAACTGCTGGAGGGTGAGGAGGTTTCGGTAAGAAAGATTTATTTATACATTTATTGTCATATTGAATTTTGTTTTTTTTTAATTGTTTTTGTAAATTTTTTGGTGTGTGGGGTTGGAATTTAGTGTAATCTAGGTATATTTTTTTGCTTGTACTATTTTCAGAAGTATCCCATTTAAAAGCCTACTTGATTTTGGATTTTTTTTATTATTACGGAAATTTGAATCAAAATTTAATCAGCTTTACTACTAGATGTGTATACTTTACATAATAATACAAGAGATCCTGCACACAGCAGGGTAAGCAGAGTTAACCTAGTGTTAAAACACTCTCTGAAAGCATTGCGTGTAATAAAAGAGAGGTATAAATATATATAAAAAAAGTCTATTATCATTAAATGAACCACGCAGCCATTTAAGCGTTGCTAACTTATCGTAATTTCATACCTTACGTATATTCTACTCGTACGAGTGCTCACTTTAGCGCGTGCTGATATCGTGGGGTCATGTCAATAAGATATCATATAAATAGCAATTTTTACCGTTGGTTGGTGGTTCCGTAGCCAAAGGGTAAAACGGACGCTATTACTAAGATTTTGCTGTCTGCCTGTTTGTCACACGGGTGTTAATGTGATATCATGATAGTTAGACATATACAACACATACATACAAATACTAAAAGCCGAATAAAATAAATAATTATTTCCCATATAATAAACGTGGCATACTTAAATAACTAAAATACTTGTAACAAGCGTATAAAAATTACGGCGTAGCTTGATGAGAACGTATGGTTTAGTGGTCAGAGCGCTTGGAACGTTTCCAAGAGGCGCAAATTCTTTTCCAAATTTAATACATTTTTTAAATAAATATTTCCTTCCTTAGTGTGGAATAACACCTTGAAAATGTGAAAAATAATAAACGAGATTTTTTTGTCGTTTTTTATAAATATGGTACGGAACCATTTGTGCACGAGTTGCACTCGCACTTGTGATATTATTATTTACATTAATTTTAATATGTATTTCCTATAATTGGTCTTGACAGATTTTAATAAACAGAACCAAACTGAAAACAATTTTAGTGCTTATAAAATTCTTCATATTTTACTAGCGACGCCCACTTCCCACTTTCGCCCACTTGAACTTAATAACTTGTTATATTATATTCAAATTATACAAAATCTTTACTTAAATTGTTGCTTATCTGTTATTCTGATGTATAATTTACATATATAACTGTACAATTCCATCTAAAACAAAAACGAAAATGGTACAAACATCCATCCTCACAACCTTTCACAATTAGAATATTAATTAATAAAGAAGATAGAAGTAATAAAGATATAAAGAAAGATGGAAGATTGTAATTTTATATTTAAAATATTTTTGTATTTATTAAAAACAAACATACAAATAAATGCTAACAAAATGTACATGTAAATAAGCTTCACGCTGAATCTCGCACACAGCAGGGTAGGTTGAGGGAACCTAGTGTCCTCCTAGACACTCCTTTCCCCACTTTCGCGTGTTGAGTGAAGAAACTCAACGCCTCTCTTTGCCTCGACACCAGAGCGAAGAAATGAAAATATAAATTAAAATAAATATTTAACTTCCTCGAGTGGCGATCGAACCCACAACCGTCACGTCACAGTCACACCCTTGTGTCACTCGGATACGACGGCCGTATGAATTAATTGAAAAGATATGATGTTGTTCAAGTCCATGGTTATGGGTTTACATACCATATAAGTAACATTACACTAGTAACATACCATATAAGTAATTTGTGATCTTTAAAACATTTTCATGCTCTTATGACAAAATAATTTGCAACATTGAGTTCTACCCATCATATAATATCTCTTAAAATAGCCATTGTAAAAAATTTAAAATTTATATACGACAATTGAAAATATCCGTTCAAAATTCACGAACTGTGATTTTCATATGGTTTACAACATTCTTGGTTCTATGATCATTATAAATTGTTTAAGTGTATAAGGTCATTTCGTTTGCACAAGGGGTTATCAAAGGAAAGCCTTAATCTTAGTTACATACATACACATTTACGTGTAAACATCTAATATCATTTATTATTAGATAGTTCTGTATTATTATTATTAGTTATATTTGAGGCCAGTCGTGGCGCAGGGGCATAAAGTGTGACTGTAAAATCGACTGGTTGTGGGTTCGATCCCCACTCAAGGAAATTAAATATTTATTTACATTTATATTTTCATTTTTTCGGTGTGGTGTCGAGGCAAAGCGCAGCGTTGAGTCCCGCCACTCAACACGCATTGCCTCCAGAAATCGGCAAAACGTGGGGAACTGGTGGAGTGTCTTAACACTAGGTTCCCTCTGCTTAGCCTGCTGTGTGCAGGATACAGAGTGAAGCTGATTTTTTTAAAATTCTATAATAATAAATGACTAGTAGTTACTGGTAGTCACAATGTAGAATAGGATAAACGAAGATTGTGTTTTTTTCTTATTTGGCATTATCTACTAATTAAATTTTAATTGGCAATGTAAATTCATATAGCTTATTTGTTACATGCCAAAGCTGTTTCCCAAATATTTCATGATTTATTAATTTTGTCTTATATTATTTCCATGGCTTTCATTCAATCCTGCAGGATCATGGTAAAAGCTTAAGGTAGAGATTTATGAATTATTTTTATATAGTAACAATAGGGTTAAAGTACCCGAGTATTATTACCCGACAAGAAAAAATAAATTAATTAACCTAACTTTTCACATTTTTTTGTAAAACTTTCTTTATTTCTCTTTCCCCATTTAAGGTATTGGCCTTTACGGACGGAGAAACAGTATCTTTAATGCCACCATCCCAAGACCACAAGCGTATAGGGGATGGGGACACTGGCCCTAATACTGGGGGTATGGGGGCGTACTGCCCTTGTCCCCTTATAACGCCAGAACAGTTAGCGGACGTCAAAGATCAAGTGTTACAACGTGCCGTCGATGGGTTGAAGGCTGAAGGCATCAAATATATTGGTAAGTGGTTTTTTACAGCTTTTATTAGGGATGGGGGGAAAAGGCCATAATACTGGTGGGTGTAGAGGCGTACTGTCCCTTATCACGCTTGAACAATTGTTTCTTTTTATTATACGAAACCATTTACAAAAAAAAATACTATTTCATATTAAAGACAAAATTTTTTTTTCACCAAAGTAAATAAAATCCTAATATTTATTTAGCTTATAAAAGTTTAGAGAACTATAGTAAAATAATCAACTAATTTTCCCTAAACACACTAAAAATAATACTTAATAAATGGTCGCGGTCGGAAAACTAGTTAATAATAAAAAAATAAAAAAATATAATATAAAAGTATATGAATATAAATAATCCATACAAAATCAAACGCCATTTATTATGAAGGTATAAGATAAACGGACATACCCTATAAGAAGTGAAAGTGTATTTTATATATTTTTTGGTTAATTACAAAAATGTTTCCTCTTAATTACAACTCAATTTTTGTCGCCATTGTTTTGGTGCGGTAATGACGTTGTAAAAGGTTATCACTGATATTCACTATACAAAAATATTCCGTTGTTATTTAGAATTTGTATTGGAATGATGAAATTAAAGTAAATTTATTAATTTAATGCTTCTCAAAATGACCTCTAGTTGTATTTGCCTAAGAATTTGAAACTTGTTCTTTAAACAGACACCAAATAATGTGCTATACAGCTTCACGCTGTATCCCGCATGTAGCAGGGTAAGCGGAACGAGGCTAGTGTTAAAACACTCCGCTCACTACTTTCCGCCGAATTTAGAAGGCATTGCGTGTTAAGCTCAACGCCGCGCTTTACCTCTTCACTAGATCGAAAAAAAATATTAAATATTTAATTTCTCCGAGCGGGAATCGAACCCACAACCTGTCGCGTTTATGGTCACACGCTTGTACCCTGCGCCACAACTGGCATAAAATGTGCTAAATCGATGATAAAAAAAATATATAAGTCCGCCTAAGAATATTAAAATCTGTTACTACATCTATTGCCGGTTAAAAAAGGAAAACTTTACTTTGTATCATCTCTTGAACTTTAGTTGACATGTATAGAGATCATATCACTCTTCACACTATCTATTAATGTCTCACTTTCATTTGAACTTCGAACTTGTGATCTATTTAATGATTCTCCACTCGAAATTTTTCCCGAGGTTTTCCAGAAGCCAATATAGCACTTATTAGTTGTCATTAGGATTCTTAAAATTTTTTTTTTATTTCTTCAAAATATTTATTTTAGAGATGAAGATGTGATATGAAAAAATCCAATTTGCGTTAGGTTTAATTTTGTGCAAGATATTTCATAGCATTTCTTATGCTATGAAATATAGCTTAGATCACAATGCTTAGTTCGGTACAGACAGAAAAAAAAATATGGGATTTGAAGCCATGTCCGTTTAACACTTAACCTGTGCCACAACGTCGTCATACATTTGAGATAACATGTATGACACATAACCTAATTGCCTACTCGTGCCACTGTTATAGTTGTATGTGTTAGATACTGATAATTAATAAATAGATGAAGCTAGAAATATAAACATTTCTTTGTAAACAAAGTTAGTTTGAGCAGTTTTCTTTGTGACGTTATATTGTAATTTTATCTAAGTAAACATTATTTTGAGGCCAGTCGTGGCGCAGTGGCACAAAGTGTGACTGCAAAACCGACTAGTTGTGGGTTCGTTCCCCACTCGAGGAGATAAAATATTTACTTAAATTTTTATATTTCCATTGCTTCGCTCTGGTGTCGAGGCTAAGCGCGGCGTTGAGTTCTGCCACTCAACACGCAATGCCTCCAAAATTCAGCAAAGTGGGTAACGGAGTGTCTTAACACTAGGTTACCCGGCTGTGTGCGGGTAATGTTAATTTAATTTTTTTAAACATTATATTCTCTAAGCTGTTTAGGGTTCCGTACTTCAACAGGTAAAAACGGAACCTTGATAGGATCACTGTTATCCATCTGTCCTCTATCCAGAGTTATCTTGAGATCGCATGTATGTATCTATCGATCTGTAATTAATATCAAATATTCAGGTTTACGGCCCCTAGAGCACAGAAGAAATCAGGCTTCTAAATCAACATAATCAAAGATACGGAAGCTTATGCATCCGTTTTATTGCATTTTGAATGAAATCCGTCTCGATAAATTTCGAACTAATATGGTATTCCCCGTGGGCCTACAATTATAAAATTTGGAAAGAACTAACAAATAAAGGAAAAACTCAAAAAGTAAATATAATCATAGAAACAAATTATTACAAACTTATAATTCTAGTTAATTCATATTCATATGATTGTAGTTAATTCATATACGACATGAGTGCGTCCGCGAACTTAAGAGTGTACTTCCCGTTGACATACCAGAAATTGGTATTGGAACGGTATGCGTGTCCGACCCGATAGAGATAGAGTCCCGATAGAGTCTTTACAAATTAAATTAAATGTTCCCGACATGATAATCATGCTACCTTCATAAATCTCGTACATTAAAATTAAAATATTATATTGCTTTTCTCGAATAATTTAAATTGATTAACTTTTAAGAGACCTGTAAACTAACAATTATATGTAACTAAATCTATAACTTACATCTTATAAGACCCTTGATACTTGTGACTATGGCTTTAATAATAAAATGTGTTATATATATCATGTATATTGTATGTTAAATAGTTCTTCATATCGTATTTACGTTTCAAGTTGTAAGTACATATCTCTATTTATATCGCATCATCTGAATAACGGACAGAGTCTGACTGTAAAAGCAATGGTAGTGTGTATGTCGGTTCCCCACTTAGGGAATGATTTACATTTCTCCTCTCTGGTAGACAAAACGCGTTATTGATTTTTAGCACTCAACACGTAGTGTCTCGAAAATTGAGCAGAAAGTTGAGAACGGTGTACTTTAGCACTGGATTCCCTCTGCCTACCCCAAAAAACGTGAAGCTGCATAAAATTATAAATAGCAAAATAATTAATTATAAATTTACTTAATTTAATTATAACATCAGCAAATATATTCGATTTGAGTCATTGTTTTTTACTTATCAAAAAACTAATTTTGCAGTTCATTAATAACAGGCGTATTTAATAGACGGCGATAACCTGAGCCTAAGCCACTGTACTCTGAATACTGAATTCGAATGATTGACGAATCTTTATATTTTTTTTAAGCTTCACGTGTAAAAGAGGGTTCAGCTTCACGCTGTATCCCGCACACAGCAGGGTAGGCAGAGGGAACCTAGT
>DWAO01007402.1:0-10219 GCA_018230605.1 Heliconius congener
TGAGTTCTGCCACTCAACACGCAATGCCTCCAGAATTCGGCAGAAAGTGGGTAACAGAGCGTCTTAACACTAGGGTCTCTCTGCCTACCCTGCTGTGTGCGGGATACAGCGTAAAGCTGATTAATTAATTAAATAGGTACATATAGCAGTGCTTGTCTCAGTAACAATTGTAGGTAACATTTTATTATCATAATAATATTATCTGATTATAATGTTCATGTAAGCATTACTGTACATTGCGATCCAATACTTTCATTCACAGCTACATTTTTTTTATAGTTTCACGTTTTATCCAGCATATAACAGGGTAGGAAAAGAAAAGTCGTCCACCGATTTCTGCCCAAATTTAAGACATTGCGTGTTGCGTCACGGAGTACATCGCCGCGTCTTGTCATTTTCTGAACAGAGAAATTAAAGTGAATAATTCCCCCAAGTAGGGATCGGGCGACCACAACCGCTTGTAGCAAGACGCTGTCCCACTGCACCACGATGTACTGCTTTTATTTTATTCTATTATACATATATATTATTTTATTTTATTATGTATTTTATATTTTTTTTAAATATAACAATAAATTGCCCTGTAACAATGCAGAAATTAATGATACGGCTAACATATTGGTTATTCAAGATGCGTCCAGACGTCGTTCAGGTAATTGTTTCTTCCTGAGAAGCCTGTATAATATGCACCAAAGCAACTTGCGGTATTACTTATGTACTAAGTCATTTCACCATAATATAATAAACATTAATATCGATTAAATCTTTAAATTAAGCTCTATGACAAATGTAATTAAAACGGGTTTATATATAAAAAAATGCAAAATAATTTTAGCGATTAATATCTTTAAATAAATCCTTAGTTAGAATTTTTCATAATATAGAATACATTTATTACATTTATTGATTCATTTTATTCCGAAAATGAATCAAAGTAAACGCTGGAATACGCCGCTGCCGTACTGTGATTAGAATGTGCATGACTGAACTCGTTCAACCAAGCGCGGCGTTGGATTCCAATATCCGACAATCATTAAAGTGGCGGCAAGTAAGGAACGGAGTATCTTGTCACTATACTTGCAAAAAATATATAAAACGGATAAAAACATACTTAAGACTATCGTGGTACAGCTACTCACAACAATCGCGGTAACAGGATAACTTGTTACCGCGATTGTTGTGAGTTCGATACCGCCTGAGCGAATGTTTCTATTTCCTTTTTGTCCCGCCCTGTTTTGTCTGATCCGTTTTCATTTTGTAAAATTTTTTTGAAGAGAACGGAGTGCTTCAACTCAATTTTTTCTGTCTACATTGCTGTAATGCTGACTTGTCATTTTTTGTGATAATATTTTTGAAATATCCTGTTGAAAACCATTTTATCAAATAGTTAATGGTAAGAAGAGCTTTAGTAAAAGCTTCGTTTGTTAGACTTCAAATTACGTTTATAAAAAAAAAATGTCTTATAAATATTTCCAAAAATTCTAAAATTTAAACGTTAAAATAATATAATTACTTATTTTTTGGCGTTAGTTTCTATAAAGAATTTCAACAATGCGTTATAAAGGTTGAATATAGATTTTTACATCATAATTATATATTTATCACTCTGTAGTCAATTAATTGAATTTTTATAATCGGTTCTTTTTAATTAATTTTTTTACATGTATTGTTTACTTTATTGTGTAAAATAATTAGATACATAATTATATATTATTGCATGTGGTATTCACCTTAAAAGGTAATGCATTTAGCTGTAACAATTTAGATTTAAGTAACTGTTACTGTATGATTTAATGTAATTACCACTGGTGGATCTAAATAAATAAATTATTTAAGAAGGGGTAGTATTTTTTCGTTATAATTCCACTTGTTCGAACAATGTCGTAAATTATACAAAAGAATTTAGTTTTCAGCTTTTTGAAACGCTACAAATATCAATTTAATAAATTATATATAAAATTTCTGCTATATAACTAAAATTTAGAGTAGCTGTAATGTACACAAAGAAATAAATGCTTAATTACATAAATATCATGACATAGTGGAATAACGTCTAGCACTATGGTGGTGCATTCAGTCGATATTCGACAATAAACTATATATTATATATTCATTTTCCCTCTTTGGAAAGACAAAGCGCAATGAAAACTCGGTAAAACGTAAAAATTTAAAGTACTATAACAAGGTCACTCATGGCGCAGGGGCACAATTTGTGACTATTAAACCGACTGGTTGTGGGTTCGATTCCCACTCGAGAACATGAAACATATACTTCAATTTATATTTCCATTTCTTCGCTCTGGGTTCTGAGAGTTGAGTTCTGCCACTTAACACGCTATGCCTCCAAAATTTGACAGTAAGTGGGAAACGGACTATCTTAACACTAGGGTCCCTCTGCCTATCCTGACTTGAGCTGGATACAGCGTCAAGTTGACTAACAAAAAACACAACCTAAAATAAGAACTCTATGAAACTTTCGTCAGCTATACAAATTAAGTATAGATAAACACAGCCTTATCACCATCAACAACACAAGTACAATCACATGTACTGATAAATTGAACCAACTTTCTATGATTCAGAAAGTGGCCGATGTGGTTCGGCCCTGTGAACTAAGCTTCCAAGAGATAGCTCAGATGCAAGCTCAAACTAGTTCTGACGGTGAAAGTTAAGAGGTTTCTTCGCAGCTGCTTTATACTATATTATACTCTGGACAGAAATTGCTTTTATATGTATAGTATTATTAGTTAAAGTATGAACTATATTTAAGATATATTTTATTTCACCAAGGGCATGACATCGCCATTGAACAGTAGGTTCCATCTGCCTATCCTACTATATCCGGGATTCAACACACAACGTTTGGTATCCAGATGGAAAGTAGCGAACGGAGTGCCTTGACACTACCTTTTTCTGCCAAACCTGTTATGCAGGTGAACCCCAAAGTGTAAAAATTCAAATTGGCTCAAATTTCTTAAGTATAGAATTATATTTTAAATGTATTTTTTTTCTAACTTGCTTAGCTAATATCATTAATTGTTGAATACACGTCATTTGCGTTATCATGCAGTCCTCGTGTCAGTTGGCGCCAGGTGACTAATTTTGCCTTTACTCTACTCACTCAGAATTCCTCTCATTTAAAAACATGTTTGACTCTAACATTCTATATATTAAATGTATTGTAATGATTCACTTATTATGGTACGGATCTAAAAATAACACATTTTCTTAGGAAATTTCACGATTTTTTTTTTCGCACAGTATGGTAGACTACCTAATGTCAAGACATTCCATTCACCACTTTTAACCCCGTTTCCGAGACATTGTGTATTGTGTGGCGAATATAAAAGTCAAGTTTTTCAAGTGGAGAAATGGAAGTATTTATTTAAATTAATTATTATATTTATAGAAAGGTGGGATAAAGCCTATGACTATTGTAATTACAATTACACTCTATTTTACTGTGCCACGATAGTGCCATAACACTTTATAGAATACATAACGATTTATTGCTTCCAAAGATCCTGTTTGTTACCCATCTAGCAAAAACTTGTCAGATGCTCATATTTTTATAAATAATTTGAGCTCAGATATAAAATGTCACATCCCAGCGAATCACATACTACAATCCGTCTTGCGCTTGATCTCTCTCCACCCATGTCAGTCTGCCGCTAAATGAAAATAGAAAGTAAAATAAATATATCTGCAAGAATATTACAAAGGAAAACGATTTAATTATCTATATCTATATTTGAACGTAGCGGGACTCGATCCCGCGCCTTCTGGAAACCGACCAGGCGCGCTGACCGCTAAGCGTTCTGCTTCTAAATAAGTATTTTTCTTCCTAAGTGTGGAATAACACTTTAAAAATGTTTAAAACATTTTTTTTTTACATTATTCTAGTCTAGAATCAAATATTTTATCTTATTTATATTATTCTTAATTCAAATTAAAAATATATATATATATATATATATTGCGTGTTTTCTAGTTTTTTTAAGCTATTATATATTTCTATTATTATTACATTTTTTAAAATAAATCCGCCGGTCAAAATAACGTTCAAAGTTATATCCCAAGTTCATAAAAGCGTGTTAAAAAGGACAATAATATCATTCAGTCTTACTTCTATTACCGTACTTTTTGGCATTGCAACCGCTATTGATTGACTTAAAATCATGAACATTGGCATAAATCAGTCATTATAGTGTTAATTTTATATTTAAGGAACTGTGTCATTCGGATCATAAATTTATCCCATACTGGCCTTGTCCTTATATGGAAATGTACAGAACAAATTGATCGAATTGGAAAGGAAAGAATAAATTTGATGAAGTATTTTTTTTATTTCGTTTTTGAAATTTTTTAAAGTATGTGTGTCTGTTATACGACACTAATCTTTAGTGTGCAAAATATTTTTGAAAACACAAAAATAGGGTAAAGGAGGAGGAGGAGTGAGTAGTAAGAGATTAAACGTAGTGAAACTTGGACCCGTGCCTCTTGAAAGGGCAGCTTTCAAATTACGGTTTCCAGGAGGCTTCTTATTGCTTTACTTTACTTAAAACATACAAATTGTAACTCACTCGCTACTGGCTCAGAAATAAATAATAGTTTCTTTTATAGAGTAATCATATAACTTTAAGATATAAAATAAATAATTTAAAACAGCAAATATATACAGAACCATATGTGCATTTCACTAAAATGTAACAAATATTAATCTAACGTCACTATACGCCGAGGAATGTAATATTATTGCTACGTGCGACTCCTTTTATGATTCTATTTCCATCGGGAATCGCTGACCTTATTGATATGCGGTTTTCACTGGCCTATAAATCTAGAACTATATAGAGACACTTGCAAAACCGCTCAACAGCGAATTTAAATCATGAAATATATTTTTGCTTTAAAACTATTGTTAAAATTTTACATGTACTTTAAATAAATATTTTATGAAGCTTGAAGCCGTCGTGGTAAACGTTTTGGGGTTCGATCTCCACTTGGAGGGATGAAATTACAACAAAGTAACAAGGCAAAAATCGGCGTTGATTTTCGCCATTTAAAATGCAATGGCAAGAATTCGGTGGAAAGTGTTGACTTGAAAACTTTATGAGTATGGGTAATCTTAAAACTAGGTACCCAGATTCCCTCTGTCTACCCAACTATGTACGGGATAGCATAAAAATAAAAAATAAAATCAAGTTCTTCTCTAATCTCTAAAAACAAGGGAGATTCTGTCTTCGTATATCTATCATTTTAATGAACCATTTTTTCAATGTCTGTCCTTTACCGCTTATCTCATCAACTACGCAACGATAACATACTGATACTGTAATTGTACCCATTAACGTTTATTCAGAAGGCTGTGATAGCGGTAAGTTACGTTAAGATCCACAGTAATTGCGATCCTAAATCAGTTTGATAAAATATAGACTTGGGGTGACGTCACTGTCGCAAGCGCAACGAGACCAACCAGGCGACCGTCTAAATATAGAACGTAAACATCTTAAATGATTCATTTTATAATATTAAACAAAAAACAATGTCATAATCGTTTCTCAATATATCGAGTAAAGTGGAAAAAAAAGTTCGTGTTACAAAAAAAGGCGCGTCAATTAGGGTGAGGGGTCGCTACAAAACATAACCTCCAAACGTTAGGCTATTGTCCGTAAAAAATGCAGGCATGGCGTGAGCCGGAACGCTGGCTGGCTGACGGGCTGAGCGAGCGAACCGACCAACTTCGAGTCAGTCTGCACCCAACCGAGCGAGAGCCCGCGTGCCGCGCCGGCTCCCAACACTCGGTAACTTATCAAAAATATAATTGTATGAAGTCATCGATTAAATTAAGTGCCGTGGAACCTTTCCGTTGCCATTATATTTATGCCGCACAAAGGATAGTTAGAGTTGCCAAATTGTCCATGTTCAAGTTTGACAGTGAACTCTACAAGTGTCCGTGAAAAAGTTTGGTGCGATCCGATTGGCTGATTTTGTTTTGATTTTTGTGTAACTTAAGGATGAACGGGACGCCAGCCAGAAGGCCGAAGAGCGCCTTTTCCGAAACGGTCAGTATATTTAATATATTTTATTAATTTTTATTAGGTATCTAAATTTTATTATTTCAGTTTAGATAGAGAGATATCTTTATCTTTATCACAATAATTGTGTATACGTACGAATAACAGAAATGACAATAATGTATGACATTATAAAACATAAAACATGTGTTTTGTGACAGTTGTATTAAAAAAATGGTTTAAGATGCAGTGTCAAAGTTAGCCAAGAGCGAGACGGCTCACACGAGCAGGACAACACAAAGGTGATTTGACCGCGTGAAACGTATCAGTCGTTGCAACCGTAAACAAGTATACTATGGCCTGTATGTGGAGAACGGGCGTAACTCATAGAAACAAAACGATTACTCTATGTTAAGTTCTAAAGTAACAGCTAAACTACTGCTCTACTGAGGTAGAGCAACGTAAGGTAGAGTTCTATTTAGGGTACTAATTCTATAAATTGTATAAAGATTTTTTCGTTTCTTTAAAGGTAATGTAAGGATATATTACATATCATGTAATATATCATTAAATGACATATATATAGTCGTACATATAATTTATGTAATTATTGTTCCCAACAAACTGCTTGATGTCTGCAGAGAGCTCTCGGTCACCTCTTGATTAAACTGTTTTGCCGCTTTGAATATGTATGTATGTTGATTTACAATACTATATGTATTACAATACTATATGTTTTGGAGCGAGCGTATATTTTTTATATTTTATCGCCAAATATTATTTAACTTGTTATTATTATTATATTTTCTTATAAATCTAATAATAGAGCAAGCGCGATGATTGATTGTGGGTTCGATTTCCATTTGGGAAATTATTACAAAAAAAAATCCATCTATTAACAATACACACCGCAACGTTTTGAATCACGCCGCTCAACACACAATGTTTTGAAAATTGGATGAGAGGTGGGAAAGGGTCTTAACACTAAGTTCAGTCTGCTCAGCCTGCAGGGTACAACGTAAAGTTAAAATAAGGTTTTAATAATATTAATAAAGTTATGAATATAGTTTTTCAAACCGGTTATATGTTGATTTTTTATTGGAATGTAGCTTTATGTATAATAAAAGTGTATTTATTGTGTGGACAAAGTGGAATAAATAGTTAAGATTTATATAGATTATAATAATTGTATATAAATGAATGAATAAATATATATACATATATCATAAAATATCAATTAATGAACGTAATTTGTTTGTTTTTGCTTAGAATAGTAACAAAATTCTATATACTATGTATGTAGAGCTTACATATAATTTCGACTTCGATTTTTTTTCGATTCGATTAATACTTCATTTTCAGTTCGCAGTTTTAAAAATAAACAAAAACCAATAAAATAAATTTAAAATAAATATTTAAATTTAAATAACCACTCATAGCACAATTGAGGCTAATCGAGCTATCTTGTCCCGCTAGAAAGGATCACATGCTCGGTTATTCGAGTATACATCAGCATACAGTGACTCTTGAATAGCGCTTAGTAACAGAACAGTGACTTAGAGCCGATTCTCATATGAATCTACATTTTAAATATTAAAAAGTTTATTTTAAGTTATGTTGATTTTATTTATTCTATAATAGATATGTTAGACAGTAAACGTGGTTGTTGTGGGTTCAATACTCGGGAGGATAAATTGTTTAAAAAGCAGCGTTAAATTTCGTTAGTCAACGCGTAAAGAATACTAGATTCCTTTTCCTATATTGCTATCTGTGCAATATAGCGTAAGGCAATTTTTTATACAACTAGGTATGAAATCTTATAAGACATTATATATAAGCTTACAAAATCTTTTTTACTATATCATTTTATATGTTTCATACATTTTGCGGTGTAATTTACCTAAAATAGTGCTGAATACTAAAAATACACCCTTTGTAGTATATTTAGGTCAAGTTTTTAGTCGAGGTGATTTCGAGTCGATATTTTATTTACCTTGAACCCTGCAAAATGTCACGCTAAAATTTTGCATACATTTGAAAATTGAAAATTACACATATAATTAATTAACGACATTTAATAATGATTTGCTTGCTTCTAACAATATTTCTAATAAATACTACATTCTATACATGGTAACTTAAGAAAATTATTTAATTAATAATTATTGATAAATGTCGTATTGGGTGTCTGTCTCATTCATCGTATTGTCATTTGTTTTACTGAAACATCAAAAGGTGACTCAAAACTCTTTCGTTACTCGACCAGTCACAACGCACAGACAAGACTGTGGGATTTAAAAAAATATATATATGACAAGTATTGACACTTGTCAATATCATATGTAATATCATAACCTATCGGTTATGGGTACCACAAAAACGAATTTCGAAATTCCAGCGATAAGGAGAAAAAAAAGATTTTCTTCTTAAAGGTGAACTATTAAAATTAATATTACATTTTAAAGTATTACATGTTAAGGCGTTAAAAATGGAATAATCAAATTTTGTATATTTTACAAAAACATACAGATAACCAAAAAAAAAACGGAAAAAGGTTTAAAATAAACCAATGAAATTTAACCATCACCCGCTTAATACCTCGTTAATATTCTCACCACAGCGGCCGTATTAAATTATATGATTTAGTGTTATAATGTGGAAAAATAGTCAATATTTTAGCATAAATTATTAATTAAAGTGAAATATATTATGAGACGTAGGTCCATACAACGGTTTAATTATTAAACTAGCTTCTATTTACGAATTGACTCAAAATAACTGCGAGAGACGGCGTTGAGTTACGACACTCGACACTTAACACGTAATACGTGCAGAATTCAGCGGCAGATGGGGCGAGGAGTGTATTAACACTAAGTTTCCATTTTTCTTTCCAGCGTGAAGCTCAAGAAAAAAAAATATATAAGACATTCCAAATTCTAAATGCCCGAGGTTATTCTGACCGCAGATACAATGGACTACATGATACGATTAAGTCCTTCTGTAAAGTGAACTCAGTAGGTCCTATGATTAGCACATTCAACGAAACAAGCTCCGCAACTTTATAATAAAAAAATAATTCATGGGTTGTACATAAAAGAGTAATAAAATTCTATTTTTCTAGCTTCACGTTATATTCCGTATAGGGCAGGCAGGGAGAACATAGTGTTCAAACACTCCGTCCCTAAGACCGTTTCCTACATTCCGTCGAATTCTCAAGGCATTACGCGTAGAGTGACGGAACACAATCCTTCGTCTTACCTCGTCACCAGAGCGTAGAAATTAAAATCTGAAATTTAATTAATCCAAGTGGGAGTCGAACCCACAGCCATCGTGCTAACATTGTGCTCTTGTGATTTGTTTGCTAGTAGCAACATACGTAAAAGTGTGTAATATGAGGACAAGAAACGTTATTCGATTTATTTTTGATGACGCATCAAATCTCTGATAGCATAACTTTAAATTCATGAAATCTGGCGGTCATGGTTTTTAATTAGCTCTCTCTTTTATCTTTACACATATCAAACATTTTGTAGGGTAAGTAGAACGTAATGATTAGTCACTCCACTTATTACTTCTTGAAATTTTTACATACTTTTTTATAAGTGGAAAGTCCGTCGTGGCGCAGTGGCACATGCGTGTGACTACAAACATTAATTTTGTAGACAATTCTTACTCGGAGGAAGGAATTTTTATTTATGAATATTGTAATTTTTTCGCTCTGGTAACAAGGCAAAACATGACGAGTTCAATCATTCAACATGCCTCGAAAATTCAAGATATTACGCACTGAGTTACGGAACTCAACGCTGCGTTTTGATAGAGGGTAATTAAAAATTGTTTGTTCCCTCAAGGACAAAAGAATGGAAACTCACCAATAAGAATAATTTACTTACTCTACACTATCGCGTTTTCAATAAGATATAATTTAATTATTTTAGGATATACGAGAATATTTTTAAAAAAGTGTGAGTTCCGTAACAATTTCAACTGAAACTTGCAGGCATACGGCGTTGCACTTCGGGCCAAAATTAAAAAAATATATTCATAATACGGGAAGTACACTATAGGTTTTGATTACGCTTTTAATTTTATACAAGATTTGGCCAAAACGTCTATATATTTGAGAGTTGGATATTAATATTTTTGAACATTTTTTAAAGTGTTATTCTACACTTAGGAAAGAAAAATACTTATTTAGAAAA
>DWAO01007403.1:0-10218 GCA_018230605.1 Heliconius congener
GAACGGAGTGTCTTAACACTAAGTTCCCTCTGCCTACCCTGCCGTGTGCGGGATACAGCGTGAAAGTGATTTTTAAAAATAAGTATAATAATTAAATTACAAATACACTACATATATTAGAGTTTCAATAAAATAATTTTAAAAACCTAAAACAATTAACCATTTGCATGTATTCTGCGTTTTTTATATATTTTTAACTATTTTCCTAGGTAGCTAGTAGTATACTTATTCAATATCGTCAGGAAGGAAGTTGACATAACTACTATCACGAGTGATGCATGATGACTTGCCAATGCCACACGATAACGAAACCGGTCTACCAAGACTTAAAGGTAATTTTCTACGAAAAACACGCTGCTTATCAATTTCATTTCATTGAAGTACTGAAGTTTATTTTCATAATTTTCAGATATTTACTTATGTGTCTATTTTTGAGACATACATTATGTATTGTTTTGGTTTTTTTATATATTTAAAAAAGTTAGTGTTTGTTTTGTTTGTAACTTCTAAGGTTCAGTATCTCCAAAAGAAAAACGATACTCTTATAGGAAGACTTATGTTGTCCATAAGCCCGTCTGCCAAGAGAACTAACTTCGACGTGGACGTATCATCTACTACGTCTACGGTATCTTGCAGCACAAAATAAACAAAGCTCCTGAGAAGCTTGATGCAATCAAAAGATATTTCAAGAACTTCATTTATACAGCGTACTTGCTGGTATTTGTTTTTTGAAATTCGCCGTGTATCTATGTAAAATATATAAAATCTATAGGGTACTATCCATAGCCCTAAAATCATCACAATCGTATAATTGTTGTATATTGTAGTTTATTTGATACAAAATGAGTGCATACGTTCGCAAACGTAAGTTAGTCAACTTTTATAAATTGTACCTCTCGTTGACAATTCTGAAATCGGTACAGAACCTCGTGGTATGCGAGCGAGATTGTACTAATAGCAAATAAGAAAAAAACTTAAAAATTACAATGAAAAGTAATGTAGTATATAACTACTATTGTAAATTAATTCACATTCTGTGCAGCATATTTAGCAATGGCGGGAAAAACTGCCGGTAGGTAATATAGGAAATCTAGGTTTTGTAATGCGGATGCCAGCAAAACTATTTTTTATTTTTAATAATGAGGCGTTATTATATAGTTTCATTACATTGCCATGTATATATTACGTGTATTATCAAATAAATTATTCAAAGTATAATAAATGCTAGCAAATGTGTGTTAAATACTGACCTTGTAGTTGAGACCTTGCACATCCTCTTCAAGTGAGACATCAGAGTACATGTCGTCAGCCGGCTCCCCACCCGACCCGCACCCGGATGAGTTAAAGGACGACGACCGGTACAATTGGCTAAAACAATAATAATGCCTCACTCCATTAGTTATTCAGGACACCTCAGGAGAAGATTTGAATTGAAACGAATTTAATTTACAGTGGACAGCGACATCTATTCTAATAAGTAGTAAATTTCAACGCCATCTATCATAAGTCGTAAAATCACATTAATTGTAACGTTGCATTTTCAGTTTAGTTACAACTTGTTGCCATAGATGGCGTTTAGTAGTTACAATCTCGTATCAATATTTTTTCTGTCACTTTTATTTCATTTAAAGTTACAAATTAAATCTATCATTGAATAAAATTATTGTTTATATTTTTTCCACATAGTTCAATATTAAAATATATTTTACTATTAAAAAAAATATGTTATAGACAAGAAAAATATTACCTTGCTAAGACATTGGCGCCAATTTGTCGCTTCCCTGAGCTGAAACAATTAAGTAGAATATTAATTAAATAAAAACTATACGTTTACTGTTAATAATAAACGATAAGAGAAACTTGTGAAGCAATTTCGTTATAAAATGTAAAAGTAGGCTTCGCTCGTTATAAGAAGGCATGTGCGCGTATCACAATGGAAGAGCATGATGTAAAGTAAGATATTATAAATTAAATTATTATATTGCTCTTATGCACCTCGTTCTTAGAGTAGAAAAGTGCGAGTTAACGTGACGGAGAAAGAAGGAAATATTTTTGCATGTCGAGCGCTAACAATTATCGCTTTTGTGTGCATCTGTACGTAAGCAATTATATTACATAAACATACTATTTCGACGTTTTTAACAGCCGTTGTGCATTGCTTCAGAAAAGTTGGAATTTTTGGTGGTTACTTCATTCATTTACATCAAGTATATTTGTTCCTATTATACATTGACTAAGATACATGTTTTAGAAATTAAATTTACACTTGTATTTGAATTTTTATATTTATTGTTTGTAAGTATACTCGAACTGCCTGCAGCTTCGCTCGCTAGTACTACACAATTATTTATTTTCTCATCTAAGTTACTAATTTGATCTATACGGATAGCTAAAGTTTCAGCTAAGTGATTCAATAAAATACTTATTTTATAGCGATATTGTCGCATGCAGCTCTTTATATTGCCATAACTTATTTATTTATGAACCAATATAATGAAATAAATCAAACATTGAATATTAAAAGAAGTTTGCCAAAATACAATGGTGAATTTAAATCGGTTAGATCGTTTCTGAGATTAGCGTAAACAAAAGAAAAGACAAACATACATAAAAAAATATCATTGTTTTGTATTATATAATATAACAATAATAAATGCCCCTAATATCTTTAATATACAGACAGCGATGAATTAGTTTAATTATAAGTTTAGTATATATTAAATATATATTTAAGTGTGTAAATAATAATAGCTATTCATATTATGTGGCTATCTAAGCTATGCTTGCACATAAGGGGCGATGGTGAAATCATGGATACGCGCATGCCATGAAATTGTGTAAGAAAGCGATGCACTGAAGCAATGCGTCGTGGTTGTGATAATTATATTGATAACTATGAAATGTGTTTCCTCTAACGATCTCTTGTGTATTTGTGACCGATGGTGATTGTAAGTTGTACGAGTACTGCACCTTGTTAGGAAGGCAGATAATAGATATTTAGTTTTTTTTGGGTTTTTTTTCGAGACTTTTTTTTGTTCGCTACTTACGCAGAGTTTGTAATATCTAGAGTACAGTAAAAATTTTATTTTGCGGTGTTGTATTGGGATATGCCAAGCCCTTTCATGTGATACTTCACTTGAACTAGGGGCTTTAATATCAACATTTTAGGCTAAGGCTTATTTAAGGCTATTACTTTTTAAAACTTAACTATACACATATAGTTTACAGATTTTATCCTGAACTAATACTATTAGCTGCCAAATTTTTCATTTTTCTAGGTTAACTAGGGTAAAGGAAGTATCCTATTAGTTCTGATTCTCTTTATAGTGTCGAATTACGCGTCTTTGCGATAGAAACTGCCATATCTTTTTTTTTAAGTAAAGTTACATAACATTTTTTTTAGGAAATCAAGGTACCTTATTAGTATATGTAGCAATAAACTTATATTTTCCTTGCATTCAAATAGCTACATATATACCTGTATTGAGTTTTATTAATTTTAAAATTAGATAGTATTATATTAATTACGGAAATAAGATTGTTTAATTACAGTGTCCATTTCTACCAGCATTGATTATGATTAATGTTGTAAAGACACACGATTGTTGAGTTATAATATTTCTTATATATTTATTAAAGCTATTCTACTGTATTGTATATTATTGTATTGAAATATATGTGATAGGTTTTTTTTTACTAGAGAGTAGTTAGAATATTCGTTGTAAATTTTTGCATTATATATAGATATTTTCAATTATATATAAATATTTTCTTTTCAAAAGTTATTTAAAAATTAAGCGTGCAGTTTTCGTATTTCCCGCATTCACCAGCGTAGGCAGAGAAATTGAATTTAATTTTTTCAGACTCCATTATATTTAATAAGTTAAAATTAATTACGGTATAGTGTAGTGTGAATTTACTGTTGTGTATAAGTATAACGCATGTATCATTGTTATCCATCAAGTGTTGTAGAATTTTGATAGTCGTCTATTTTCTCTTTCAGTAATTACTCTGTGACGCTTCGTTGCTATCAAAAGTTGCGTGTACATTTTGTTGTTTTTGTTTCGATATAAATATAAAATATAATAAGAATATAAATAACATTAACATATAAAATCAACAAGCGATGAGTCCTATTATTAAATAGCTATTTTTTACTACATACTTTGTACTGACTTTAACAAGTCAGTTTACATACATAATTATATGCATTGTTTGTATTTGTTGAATAAAAAAACCTATGCTAAATAAAAGGGTACACTGCCATTGCGTGTTGGACACCATTGATTATCCGAACAATAGAATGGACACTATAAAATACTCACGCGTACACATTGAACGAACCGAACTATAAAAGGGACAAGCGGAGTTTAAACTTTGAAGGCAATACAATTTGTGAAAACAAGTGTTGTGCAAGATTTATTATCTATTTGTTACTTGGTCATCATAAATAAAACTAATGAATTGCACATATTCGAATTATAATATGTACCAAATGAGTATTAAGTTAATAAACTTTAATAGTTTAAGTGAATGTGATTACAAAATTTTCATCAGACCGTAAATTTTAGGTTAAAAATATATTTTATTGTAATAAAACACAAGGCTTTTTGGTACATTTAAAAAACTATTCTCCTACATTCTAAATTCAAAGTAGCTGTCAAACCTTGGCCTTGTTTGGTATAAAATATCTAACCTGTAGGGTCGCTTTCTGTAATGCATGTGGAAATTATTCCGCTCCAGCTTTACAAAAAATAGTGTTCAATTGTTCCTTAAAACTTAATACTGATCCGATATGTTTTAATATACGAGACACCACACTTCTATTACCTACATTACATCCAGGCACGTGTAAACAATTAACAATAATTTTATTTTACCACGTTTAAAATAGTTAGATTTTTCGCTGCTTTAATATTAATATTGGACCCGCGTAGAATGCGCGAGCGGCCGCGGTGGACTGACGCATCGCAGCACAGCACAGTGCAGACGCAATGCTGGACAAGCACCGAAAGCATGAATTATCTACAATGGCTGACTGCGAAACGTGTGGTTAAATTATTAAGGCTGCGGTCCTAGGTTATTCATTTTTTTAATGTAGCGAGCTTCGCACAAGGCGTCACGTCCGTCCGCGGCGGAATAAACAAGTAAATATTTTATGTTTATTATACAGGTTTGTTTGGATGTTTATAATTGTCAATGAGTTAGTGGCAAACTCATACGTATAATGTATTGTTGTCTTCTTGTAGGTGTTGAAAGAGTGCAGATTCGATTCTTTTCGAAATGTTAATATTTACCAAGCAATTCTTTGGATCAGGAAAAGAAAAAAAAACCTATTCAAATAGGAACTCTGCTCATGAATTTTGTAATATCAAATGAACTTAAACGGAGTAAATCATCGGCACCGATTTGTTTAATATGAACATTTACCTACGCCTTGATTTGCATCAAAAAAGAAAAAGACGAAGTAAGCAATTGTGCAGAGAAAGAAGAAAATTTAGAAAACAAAATCATTAAATTTTATAATAAATAAACAATTCGATTTAAACCTATCGCTCACCTACTGCGCTTGGTGTGAATGAGAACAGGAAACGGTTGTCTTTCATTAACCGTTAATACGCCTTCGAATTCTAAATACTGTAATTAAACTTGAACTAAACATACATTTGGTGTTAATGTTTATGTACATTTCTTATAGTAAATCTTTATATATCTTGTGTTAATTTATTTTAGGTTTTTATTTTATAGGGTTATGCATATGTTGTGGCAGAGAAATTGATATTTTAAAAATTACTCGTAAATACAATTTTTAAATAGAATTATAACAGTTACGCAACTGCGGTTTATTGCATAACTATATATAATATTAAAGTAAAGGAAATACTGAAAAACGTGTATGTAATGTAACTTTAAATATACTGAGAAGCTTCATATCTTTTTAGTCGCATAAAAAATGTTTAAGCCTATACCAAAATTAGTGTCAGTAACGCATAAAAAATACTTAATTTAAAAAGTATTTCTATTTCCGTCATATTGAATATTTTGAAGATCATATATTGAATATTTTGGGTATTCAATATATGGTCATTGATAAAAATGTATGGTCATAATAAAAATAGGACCTATTGTAATATTTGGGCCTATTTTATTGCATTTATAACATTACAAACAAAAAAAAGCGTGGCGCAGCGGCACAAAGTGTGACTGTAAAACCGACTGGTTGTGCGTTCGATCCCCACTCGAGGAGATAAAATATTTACTTAAATTTATATTTCCATTTCTTCGCTCGGGTGTCGAGGCAAAGCGCGGCGTTGAGTTATCTTACAAACTATACATAGATACAGCGTGAAGCTGATTTTTTTTTAATCTCCTAACATTCTTTAAATATTTATATTTTTTTACTGCTTAAGCTATGTGAAGTATTATATTTCACTTTTCTATCTAATAGTTCACGTGTATTGAACTTACATAACATAACATTCATTAGGACGGCAATTAGCGAAAACGGAAAGAACTTAGCGGTATTGTGGGCCAGTCGAAATTGCCGTGTTTAACGTCTCTAACCACAATTACCTGACCGTGGGTGATGCAACATCAACATTATTTCGATTGTTGGAACGTTAACTGTTGTGTGTTGGGCAAAAGTGAGACTACGTACAAGGACAATAGTTTGAAAGATAATTGCTAAATTTTATGATTTCATGAATTTTAATAATAATAATATTAAATTAAAACATTAAGTTTTGATGATTAAGTTATTTTTACGGTTCCATGCTTCAAAGGGTAAAACGGTAGCCTTATAGGATCACTTTGTTGCCGTCTATCCAGACCATTTATCTCGAGATCGGGTGGAGGTATCAAACAGATTCAACTTAAGTTTGTCCGCTTTTATAAGTTGTACTTCCCGTTGATCTACCATCCTGATATTGATACGGAAGCCTCGATGGGCGAGTCCGACTCACACTTAATCAATTTAAAAATTGTATTTTGTAAAACATATACTACTACTGTAAGCATTATTTGGGAACAATTGCGGAATTTCTATTAGGTATTTGTAATTACAAGTATTTCCGTATGTAATAAAGTCCCTAATAACGGCTAACAGCTGTTGTACTCGCGTCGTAAACTAAAAATACGCAGTCACCGTGTAACAATAGATTGTAAATAGATTAGCAAAAACGTTGTTACTTGAGAATGAAACAAAGATAGGCGCGAGTTTTCGTTGACCTTTTTGCTAAGTCTGCGGTCGCTGGCGTGACATCTATAGATTAATCACACATCCTAAATTTAATTAACTCGAGGTAAATATACTTCTATAAAACATTAACTTTTTTGGAAGGTCTAAAAATGTTGTATTTTAATTGGAGATAAAAAAATATTATGCATTAGATATTACCTGCCAACTTTCATAATTCTAGGTTAACCGGAAGTACCCTATTAATTTTGATTTTATGGTATCAAATACGCGTTTTTTGCTGTATAAACGGCGATATCTTTTTTAAAGTGTATGGTTTGAATTTCGACTCGTTATCTCCAAGCGTTCCTGAGATAAGGCTCTTTGACAGACAGAAAGACTGACGGACAACAAAGTGATCGTATAAGGGTTTGTTTTTCCTTATAGAAATACTTATAGAAAAAAATCATTTAGCCTTACGCATTTCTGCCGTATAAGCGAGATAGACAAAGAGAGCCAAGAGTTAGAACACTCAGTTGTATATTTTTTATTGGTAATTTATTATTTAAAATATAAAAATATAATATTGAAATATAAAAAATCAAGATAGTTACGTCAAAGAGCAAATTTCAAAGAATGATATTAAATTAATTGTGAGAAAATACGACATAATTATCCATCTATGTACCTACTTGTGTTTTATAAATAATTACATAAAATAGACGCCAGTCTATGAATCATTAATCATAATAGCTAAAGTTCAAATCTTACTACCGGTTGAGTCATTTAGAATCTTGATACAAATATTATATTATAACTTACTTAGATTTATTTTTAGCCGTCTCTGTAGAATAAATACATATTTATGTAGGTCGTTTTCATTATTAAAAATAATAACATAGGAACAAGACAGTACCACTTAAAAATCGTGATGTATGTGGCTTTCCAACAATTAAATGACTAAAACGTAAAAGTTGAAAAAGTAGTTTTCAAGTGATCCTTAAAAATATTTCTAATTGAAAACTTCGTAGTGTAGTGTCAAAAAAATTCATTCTCCACTCTCTGTCCGAACTCGATAAATTATGTGTTGAGCAACACTGTCTTGTCACAACTGTCAATTATATATAAACTATAACATTTGTTGGAGTATTTTGAATTTAAAAATAAGCTAAAAAAAGATATTTATGCAGGAAAATAATTTTTCTTATAGCTTTCCTTTATAATGTAACTAGTGAGTTATTTCGTAATATGGTTACGAAGGTAGATCAGGAAGGCTTTTAACATAATTTCCTGTGGTCACGCTTGTCACGTTACTTAAGTAAATAATAATATTATTATTATTATATTATCTTGTTGTTTATTAAGTGCATTTTAATGTACCTAATATATTATATTATAGCTATAATGTCAGTTTATATCGGCGCAATTAGAACGTGTATAATGGGATGCGATTGTTTTGGGTTCAAATTTTGTCTATTTAAAGTATGTCCGCAGATGTATTAGAGGTCTTTTTTATTTTTAATAATAATATCACAACAAAATAAAGACGATAAGTGAAAATTATGAAATAATATGGAAGCATTATTTAAAATTAATTTTATGATTTTGTTATTTATTATCTATTATCACATGTGTATTTTTATGCAATAATTTGAAAATGAAGATTCCTTAGATACGCACTTCTTGCGTGATATGAAAACAAAGAAAATGTAAACTATAATACATATATATATATATTTTAAATAAAAGGTTTTAGATTATTAAATGGTTTTAATAGATATGACACGTAAAAGCTTATTATAAAGCGTGACCAAGTTTCATGAGTAAGCATGCAACATAAAATAAAATGGCTTACTGTCGCATGGAGCCCCATCGTCGATGCGGCAGGTTTTCTTGGTGGCTACGAAAAAATATATAAATGTGATAAGCTAGCACTAGCAAAAATTGTGCAAAAATAAATATGAGATTGCATGGCAACTTTTAATAGCGATAAACTGAATTATTTGTAAATAATCCAAAATTGAGGTAAAAAAAAATATCTAAAGGTCATACTTTGTAAAATTCTCGAAATGCTACCTATTATGTACTTAATAAATTTGAATAAGTATATATCATACTTATATACAAAAAGAATAGATTTTAAATCAATATTAAAAAATAACTTTTATATTAATATTTATAAAAAAGAAATACCTGGGAGGGGTCCGTCGCAGACTGGTCCGCGTCCATGAGTGACGGTTCAATTGATTCCCAGGACTTCTGGATCCGTTTTCCAATCTATCAACAAATATACATTTTAAAAGAAGTTTTATATTAATTGATTGTAGATTTATTTTGTTATGTCATATAAATTTTCACAATTCTCTAACAATATTGTCAAAGAATTATGAAAATTTACATCCTTATAGTATACAGAAAATGATGTAGTAAAAAAAATAAGCCAGATTAATTGAGGCCAGTGTGACAGTAAACGGGACTGGTTGTGGGTTCGATTTTCACTCGGGGAAATAAAATATTTATTTAAATTTACACTCTGGTGTCGAGACAAAAAAATAGTAGACACTTAAATGAGTCATTGCTTATATGACATCCTAAACTATTTTGTTATAAATCTAATTATCACGTGCGTCACGCTTAAGAAACTCCAAAAAATCACGTGTCCCAAAACGTTAGTACAAAATTCTTTTAATAAGCTTATCAGCTTAACTAGAAAAATTTTACTACTAACTAGGTACTTAGTTGGTACATTGAACTACATACATGCAACCTAAGTCTTTGAACTATAAGAATTTAATCTATGGTCTATTAATAGGATATTACCCTTATACTGCTGCTATGGTTGTTTTGAATGACAAATTGTTTGTTCATTAATATCTAAAATATTTAGTTGTAACTTGTAAGACTTTTTGATTACTGTGTTTTGAAAAAAACTTTAAAAACACATAGCAAAATCAAGCGAAAATGAGGTCAGTCGTGGCGCAGAGGCACAAAGTGAGACTGTAAAACCGACTGGTTGTGGGTTCGATCCCCACTCGAGGAGATGA